>JANHFT010005628.1:2529-21249 GCA_032467955.1 Pseudoxenodon macrops
AAATACACAGCAAACAGTGTATATCATCTGTACTGTTTGCTGGGAGGCAAATTGCTGGGAGGCAGAGGAAGATTTTTCTTCTTCTTTTCTTGTTTTTGTCCCCAAAAACTAGGTGCGTCTTATACTTCGGTACGTCTTATACTCTGAAAAATACGGCAACTCTGATGGTTAAAATTAACTACCATGCCCTCTTGTGGACACAGATGGATAGTCAAATAGGGCACAAGAGCATTAAAAAAAAGGTCTGGCATTTCTGATCCATTTCCTTACGTGTTTACAGTGTTTATTAGTTTATAATATAAAATACAAAAGCAAATGAAAAATAAGGGAGGGAAAGGGGAGAGGATTCCAACTTTGATTCCACAACAGATGAATGGCTGCAAAAGTTGATGGGTTTAGCAGAGATGGGCAAATTGGCTGCTTTGATTAAATTATTAAACATAATTACTGTTGCTTCTACTTGGAAACCGCTTCTGGACTTTGTGCTCCAGGTGGACAAAACTGAAACTTTGATTTTTGGGTTTTACTGATGAGATAGGTTTGTTGTTATAGAAATGGGTAGTTTATATTATTAGGTAAAAGTAGAAAGTTGAGCTTTGAATGAAAATTGGAGGTATTGCTAAACAAGTTATTAAACAGCAGCTAAGCTAAGCAGTTTCATTGTTTGAATATTCTCTTGATTTTTCTACCTATTTTATAATCTGCAGCTGCATAGCATCTCCTCGTAGGAGAGACAGGCGGCATAGCAATGTAATAAATAGGTAAAAATAAGTAAATAAGTAAACAAATGGTTCTAATCAGCTGTTTTTGGGGAAAAAAGAATAGTATTTAAAATTTCTGATAACAGCCGTTTTAGCTAAAGGTTCATGCAGGCGGCCTCCTTGGGGAAGGTCTGGTGTGCATCAGAATGAGGAAAAGAGAAGAGGAAACGGCATAGATAAGGGGATTTAGACCGGAGTCTCTCAACCAGGGCAACTTGGAAGAAGCGCGAACTTTAATTCTGGGAGCGGGACACACATCTTCAAGTCGCCCTGGTTAAGAGACCCTGGTTTAGACCATTTCCCAGCTTATCTTTTACACCATTGTGCTATGCTGGAGGGAAGCCCTTTGCCAACCCTCCGGATGGCCCATGCAGCAAAAGAGGCTCCTGGGACGTTGTCAGAGTATGAATATTCATGGCCTGGAATAGATCAGCCAATGGGGATTGAATGGAGACATGGTAACAAGGTCAGCCAATGAGGGCTGTTTGGGAGCTGAGACAGACTGGAGCCAGGGCGTGTCTTAAGTCTGCAGCTTCTGAGTCTGTGCAGAGAAACTGAAACTAGTCTGCTCTGCTAAAATGAAACTGTTCTCTGCTGCCTGTGTGTTTTGCTTGTAACTGGTCCTACATTGAAGAATAATCTATATTGGTATTGTACATTTATCTTCATGTATTATTATGTGTATAAAGAAGTTAATGAATCCTGCTGAATCTGTGTGTGTTTTCTGGATTATTTCTGCAACAAACTCCGATAGACGTTATTTTACCAAGAGTGTAACTCTACTGAAAGATCTGTATAGGCATAGTAGAAGCGAAGTCAGTTTTGAGATTTTCGTGCAAAAAGCTGCATAGTTAAAATCCCCCTTTCCCCCTCCGGCCCACCCACTGTCCATCACTCCAATGCAATCTCTTTTGTTTTGGGAAACAAGCGTGCTGGGATCAGGAGGCTCTCATCCTTTGACCTTGAGATTCTCCCAGGCCAGAGGGTGCACATGGATTCCTCACTTCCCTCCCAGCCCCTCCACACTTTACAATCACACCCCTCCCTGGTTTCTGTTGCCTGGCTGCAAGCAAAAAGGCACCCCGTTAGTTCTAAGTTGCTTCTCTCCTTGATCAGTTTCCATCCATTGTTCCCCATTTTGCCTTTTGGAAAACAATTTGACTCCCTCGTCTTTGTAACAGCCTCTCAAATATTAGAACACTGCCATCATGCTTCCCCTCATCCTTCTTTTCATTAAGCTAGACATACTCAATTCCTGCAACCGTTCTTCGTATGTTTTAGCCTCTTAGCCTTTAGTCATCATTGTTGCTCTTCTCTGCGCTCTTTCCAGAGTCTCAACGTCTTTTTTGTATTGTGGTGCCCAGAACTGGACGCGGTAGTTCGAAGCGTGGTCACACTAAGGTTTTGTAAAGCGGTACTAGAGCTTCAGGTGATGTTGATTCTATCCCTCTATTAATGCAGTCTAGGATTGCGTTGGGTTATTAAGGCGCCTGCTGCTTCTGCAGACTCTTGGCTCATATTTAAGTGATGTGATTGTCCTCTCGTAGTTACTGTCACCAAGTCAAGTTTCACCTAATCTATACCTATAACAGTTGGGCTCCCCCCCCCCCACGGCAGAGAGAGCCTTACCAGCCAGGAGCCCTTCATCATCAGCCCCATCATGGCGGGAGTTCTGCTGACGGCCACTGCAGACAAGGCGGTCAAGCCCACGCTTCCGGCAAAGTACATGTAAGTGGAACGAATCCGGTCCTTCACATACTGGGGCCAAATCCTGAGAAAACCACAGAAAACAGCGTAGGGTAAGCCTTCCTTGACATGGATAGGGCAAGAACTTAGGTCCTTTCCTCTGATTACATATTGGGTCTTGTTCTCTATAGGCAGTCCTTGACTTACAACTGACTCCGAACGGTCACTAGACAAACTGTCCGTAGTCACATGTGGGGCTCAAATCAAAGGAGGGATCATGCCAGGGTTATGCCACCCTTCAAAACAGCCGCCGCCTCTTTCTTCAGGCCCACGAAAGCTACCCTTGGCTGTGCCTGGCGGCCTGTAAATAGAGCCATTCGCCCTTCCCCCAGCAAAGGTCCAAAACAACTATGTGAGTTCATCACCACACATGGAGGCGCCTTCTGCACATGAGCAACTGCGCAGAATCTCGCTTTGGGGCTAAAGGCCATTCAAGCGGAAAGGTGCCGTAAATTTTGCAATAAAATGAAATAAAATAAAATACATTTGGAACATTCTTACAAGCAAACTTTTATTGTTACAGTAGGACCCACAAGATTTAACACCTATCTTCTGCAGTCCGTTTTCTGGGTTTCTTTTCTGATGCCAGAAAAGTCAAGGGAAGTCCATTTGGAATAACTAAGCTCCTTCCATTCATATCTCTATGGAGATTCTCCGTCTTTCAGGTCATGGTTGTCTCAAAGGTGCTTTTTCAAAAGGCAGCTGGACTTCCTTGGTTTTTTCCCTTGAAAATGTGTCGTCTCTCACCCAAGAAGCTTCTTCAGTTCCTCCAGAAGCTTCTTGGATGAGAAGCAAAACTTTTTTCAAGGAAAAACAAAGTCCAGTTGCCTTTTGAAAAAGCACCTTTGCGACTTTCATTATCTGCTGAAGCAAAACAAGCAAGAAAGCTTCAAACAAGCCAACATGCTAAACAGGGCTCTCTTTATGAAGATTTATTTATTTATTTTGCCAACGTTTTTCCACTCAGCAAACTGTCCTTGGCATGATTAAATCAATACACAGCTTTGTGAGGTGTTTCCCCTCCCCCCCCCCGAAGTAATTTAAGCGAATCTTTAAAAATAGATTATTGCTAGGGTCTGAATCACAAATCACCTTCCACTACATTTCTCCAGCGTGTGCTCAGATACATTGATTTTTACTGTCATTATTTTAATTGCGAGATGAATATGCCACATTTTCTCCCTTGTGGACTTCTAGCCAGGATATATGCACATACATAGCTATTACGTCACTAAACAGCTCCATATCCGCTGAGGTCCCAGAAGGCCGGTGTGGCCAGAGACGCTCTATAAACGGTTCCTATTAAAAATAAACTGCTTACACAGCTTTTTCCAGGGCGCCGATTTCATTGGACATGCCCAGCCCATAATAACAGAGAGCACCGAGACCGACAGCAGCACCCCCGGCCACGATCCATCGCCCTGCCTGGTGAACTGAGAAAAGAGCAAAGAGCAATTAACTGGAAATAGTTTCTTTCCTTGAGAAAGGGTTGCACCAAGACGATTCCCTAAAGGTCTCTGCACAGGGCCAATTTGACATGTAGTAAAAACACCGAAGGTTTTCTGGTGGGGTGGGCGGGTCTGTGTGTGTTTCCCTGTTTGGCCCAGCCCATGAAAGGACCGTGTGCTCCTCTGAGGAGGAAAAGGGAGGTGACCATGCCAGGATCAAAGTACCGTATTTTTCGGAGTATAAGACACACCTTTTTCCCCCCTAAAAGGTGAAAACCTAGGTGCATCTTATACACGGAATGTAGCCTTACCCAGCCACCCCCACCCTTTGGCCTCTGCCTCTCAGCAATTTACCTCCTTGCAGCAAACAGCACAGAGCCTGATTAGCACAAGCGGCCTCCCGAACATCAGCTGATTCAGTCTGTAGGCAGGCGGAATGTGCTAAAACTGAAAGTGAAACTAAAACTGCAAGAAGGCAAATCGCTTAGAGGCAGGATTGTATTTTCTTGTGCTAATCAGGGTTTGCTGAAACTGGCTGTTTGTTGTTTGCTGCAAGGAGGTAAATCAATAACTATAAATGCTTATAGAATGTTCAAATTATTACACTTGTTTTTTAAAGATTGCTTTATTATTGTTCTAGACAACTTAACGAAATGAAGAAGCTTTTTAAAATAAATGCTTGATCTGAAGAGGCCCAGTGCTATTGTATCTTCTTTTAAGTAGCAAAGAATAACTTATACTTCCAGAAAGCCACATCAATTTTAACAACATAGTATAGTCTGAAATGTAACAGTGTCCTGTTGTAGTATTAAGATAAAGCAACTGAGTTCGACCCTGACTTAGTCATGTTTGCTGTGAGGCAGAGGCAGATTTTTTTTTCTTGTTTTCCTCCCCAAAAGCTTGGTTGTCTTATATTTCGGAGCGTCTTATACTTAGAAAAATACAGTAATTGCAGTTGTTAAGTTAGTTATCTGGTTGTTAAGTGGATCTGGATTCCCCATTGACTTTGCTTGTAAGAAGGTCGGAAAAGGGATCACATGACCCAGGGACACTACAATGGGCATAACTATGAACCACTTGCCAAGCATCTACATTTTGATCACATGACCATGGGGATGCTGCAATAGTTGTAAGTGTGAAAAGTGAACTGTTGTAAGTCGAGGACTACCTGTACTGACAAAGCAATATTCTAATATATACCCTGTTTTACTTTTTTTTCCTTGCAATGTTTTTCTTGTTTTTTCTCATACAGAAGCTATTATTGATATTTACTATTTTGCCTAAGGCAGTATTCTTTCATGCATATGTTACTAAACAATTTTGAGCTACCCAGTAACTATAAAGATTTGTTAGATTATGCAGTTAAACAGACATTAAAAGCTAATTTTTTCTTCTAGGATTATCCTCTCGGTGAAATTGGATTCATTATTTCACTTTAATAGGAATGAACAAATAAATTAAATCAAGATTCTTTTAAATAAAGAAAATGCATATAGATACACATACACATATACAAACATACATACATATATATATATATAATATGTAAATGTCACTGGGAAATATTTGATTTCTATATTTGACTGAACTCTTGTTTAGTTAATAGGGAAAATGGTCACCCAAAATTTGGATGGTCTTTTTCACTTTACAAAACTTTTAATATTTGAAAAAGGATGCAGATATTTTTTAGATGTTTAGTCAGCTTAATTGTAAAAGATTAATGGTTCTTTGGGTAATAGATGACCATCCATACTCTGACAATATGCATTCTCATCAACCTCTAAAGATAAGATAAAATTTGCTAAAACTGCTATGGCTTATATGAAAAGAAAGATATAAATTAATATTCCCCCCTACACAAAACTGAAAAGAAAGTAGCATCAGAGGAGAAAGGTTAAATATCTCAATTATTAATTCTATGCATCTGCTATGAAGTTATGTGGGAGATAATGTGGAATTGCCCTATATCTAAAAATAACTGAAAATTTGTTTGATGAGTATTATATCTACGTATGTTTCTATTTACAATAAATATAACTCATCCCAAGGAACAGAAATTTTTAAATGCTCTTTCAGAGTTGTAGAGATAAAGACAGCTAGTCAACTAGCCACATACAGTTATAAGGTGACTTTGGGTCAGTTGCACTCTTTCAGATCCACCCATCTCACAGTGACAGAAGGAAAATTGTTGAAAGCTTTGATTAGCTGCATCTCCCTATTGATGAAGTTTCTTTTTTTAAGCAGTTTTAAATTTTTATTTTTCCATACATATAATTACATATTTTATCTTTACATTTTATATTTCAACTATTTTCACATAATAATTTTTCTCCCTTTACATTTTCAATCTTCTTTTACATTTTAAATTCAAGGTTTCTTTTATACCATCCCACCTTCCAAATGTTTGCAGCCCCCCTCTCCTTCCTTCCCTACTTCCTTCCTCTCTTCTCCACCCCTTCCTTCTACCTCTCCTCCTTCTCTCCCTCCCCCTACTTCGCCCCTCTCCTCTCCTTCCTTTCTTTGCTACTTCATTCTTTCTGGAATAGTATTCCAGTAACCCTACATTTCATACCTATTGATGAAATTTCTGATGGCAAACCTTAGATTTGCCTGTTGCATCATAATGTATGAAAAGAATCCTCCACAATATTCAATCCAGATAAAAATATTGCAAATCCCTTGTTTCATAAAATTGATTTGTTTGTTTCTAAATTTGTTTTCATGGGATGTGTGTTTTGAAATCTACCACATACACCAACCAAAGGTTGCCAGAGACATGAAAATTCATCAATATTTATTTGGGGATATCAAACATGCAATGTTGATCATTCATAAATAATCCTTGAATGTCCATTTCCAAGTTACTTTTAAAACTATATATATTAGAATCATCTTTAGCAGACTAGCTACATATTAGCTGCAATCATCCAGTGTGTTTAAAGGTCCCTGGAATCTTCCAAATAAGTAGAATCCTAGAGTGGAAGCATGTTCTTAAATAGAACTTGAGCTATAAACAAATGCATAGAAGACATAGTTATTCTCCTGCTAAAGAGATAAGCATTCCTGTGGCCGCAAAATAACTCCAGCAAGCATTGTTAGTTTGGCTTTCTGAGGGAGGCTAAATATTAGAGCAATGATCTAATTATTCCAATGCTACTGATTGCTCTTCAGATGTCCTGCTTCAGTAATTAGACCATGCTGACAATCAGCAGGAGCCAAAAATGGCTCTACACAAATTGCAGTCAATTCATTCTTGTCTTTGCTTTTAACTTTGGTATCATTTGATTTTTCTACATATCTTTTGCATCATAGATCCATGGGCTAGACTTTTAAGAATGGCAAGCCAATGATAGCTCTGAGAGCTGTCAATAGCTACATCTGTGTAAGGCAGACCAGTGGAACGATTTAGTGCCATGCTGAAAAATTACCAGGCATTTTTTTTCTACTGATCATTATTAATCTGATAAAAGAAATTGTCTTTGAAGTTTTATTTCAAGGTAATATACATTTTTTATAAAATTCCCACGGCTCGAATGTTATATTATTGCACTTATTAGATTATAAGTTGACTAAGAGATATGAGTTCTGTCTTTCCATGGACTTCAGTATGCCTGATTTCCTTGCTTCAATTCACTTCCAAGAAGAAGAAGAAACTAGATTTCAGAATGGAACTTTTCTCATCTGATTTCTTCAGATTTGAGAAGAAGCTAGAAAGGCTCCAGAGTGGTGAGTGTACAGCAATAGTGACAGAATCATCTACTTTTTCCAATGATAAAGTAGGTCTTAAAACATCAGCAAGAGAAATTGAAAATACATTTCCAATTACCTTGAAAATTGTAGATAAACAGAGGTCCCCTAGAAGGTGTCCTGTCCCAGACTGTGGAAATCACAGATATACTAACAACTCTTTATTAAAAATATTTTCAAAAAGAACTCTAACAGAGAAAATGTTTGAATAAACAATTGTAGTTCCATGTGCCCAAAATACTGAGCTTACAAAAATTTAATCAGCTTTAGAGGCAAGAAAGAGTTCAAATTGTAGACAAGATACTACATGTTGAAACAAGCATGATGTGGGGGTCTAGGACTTGAGATGGTAGGGTAAGGAGTTGAAGTGACAAGGAAAATGGAAAGTTGTCACTAACAGATCTGTGAAGTGAGCAGCTAGCTTCCTTTACATGGAACCATATAACCCCAATTTGTTTCCTTGGCAGGATGGAGTTCTTTCTGGCCAATAATCTTGCTGAATACCTTTGTAAAGCCCTCCTCTCTTTGCAGTGGGATCTTGCATTGGAAGAAGGTCTTAGCTCTGTATTTTCATCTTCTGCAACCATGATAGCTGTTCTCCTTGTTATTAGACAGTATTGTCTAATACTGCTTTTCTTGCTAGGACTTTTTCACTTATATCCACTCAGCCTGATGATCCTCCTGAAACTCCCCATCATCTGAGTCTGAACTGGTTATGACAGTTGGAACTAATATCAGTTAATTAATTTCTGTACTTTTAAGGAATATTAGGTTACCCCAATGGGTGCTTTTTGTTGACAAAGTTTCAAGTAAATCTCTCCTTTGAAGCACACTTGCAAATGAAAGTGGGAACTTTCTTCAGATTAATGATTTGGATCATTCTGAAGTGCTTAAGAGATCCAATGGGATAGAGATCCAATCTATTGCTTGTTAGAAAATTACAACTTTACAATTTTAGTTCTCCAGAAGGGGAATCCTGGGAATTGGGTGGAGTGGATGGAGTAGTGGAGTGGGTCATCACCTTATTAAAATATCTGTTACTCAGAGCTCATTTGGGATGGCAAGGCTAACATTACTCTGGGTTTCATTCACTGTTTCAGCTCTCAGCTTCTTCAGTGTGGCTAGCCACAAAGCCTAACTTTATTCTGTCTCACAGTCAAGGAAAGTATTTCTTCCCTGCCAGACCTATCAATCAAACCGCTTATCTCTTAGCATTATGAATAGGAGCTCATGGCTGACCTTTTGAATTCTACACAGTTGGGGCAGATTGTACACTTATGACCATGAATGTATAGGTATCAGACACTGTCACAAAGTGTTAGTGTTCTGACAATGGAGGTGTGGCAACAAGGCTGCAAATGCCACTGTATACCAGGTTATGTACCAGTATCTTTTTCTGTGCCTTCCCTATCTCTGGGGCATTGTATCTCATTGTGCCATCTTGTTCTCTGCTATCTGAACTAATTAACTACGCAATTGACTGTAGGATATTGCAGATAATCCATGACCCTAGCACAGCTACATTTTGACTGAAATTATGAGGTAATTTCAAAGAAGGATCAATTTAGTAACCAAGACTTCCTGGCATTCCCAACCTTCCTGGCACCCCAGAAGCATAAACCAGTAAAGCACATGATTCCACAAGGGACTACAGTTTTCATTTTTTTTAACTCTTGTCCAGATATATCAAACTTTGCTAATGTGTCAGTTCAAGCTGGCGCTATTCACAGGAAAAGACATGCTTGCCAATCTGCTATATCATCATGGCAACCCAGAAAATTGAGTGACCAGATAGAGTAAAATATAAGTCTGTGGTGCCCCCACCCAAAAAAATCAAAAACATATTGCAAAGTTTGTATTTTAAATGAGAAAAATATTTTCTATATTGATTCAGCCAACTTCTGTATAAACTCTTTGTTAGCTATTCTGCATCTCTGCTGTGCCTTCCTTAAAACTGGTACAAAGGGATATTTGAAAAATATATTGCAAAATAAGCATTAAGGGTATCCAAAAGATGCTCAACTAGTTTAGAATTCTCCACAGGGTCTAACATCCTAGCTATTTTCACCTCATTATGCCAAAAACTAAAACACTACAGCTCATGTATGAATCTTCTTTCAGATTAAGCCTTGAATCTTGAAACATCTCAAATCAAACTGGATTGTCATCAAATCTCAAACTACTAACTCAGAATAAATTATGTGTCCTTTGAATCCATTTTAACCAAACCAGGAATGCTTCACACAGGTCTACTGAGTATTATATAACTCCTGTAGACTGATTACCATAAAATAACACGATAGGAAATATTTCTTTCTTTAATTAAGGTTTGGCCAAAAGCAGTTGTCAGATTCCATTCTCTCCCCATTTAAAAAAAGTTTTTCCTCAAAGTTTTAAGAAGCAGTTGGTTTCAGGTGGCAGCTGCAGTTAAAATCATCCGAGGAAAAAAATATACTATGTATATTTTTGCAATGATTGCAAGAGGCAATCATTAAAGGTGAAATAAGGGATAGGCAACCAATTGCACTTCAAATATTGGGAATATTTCCTAATTATATTTCTGTATTTTTTAAAAATATTAGTATTACAACTTCCACAATTGGCCACAATCTAGCTAGAAAGAACAATGTTGTCTACTTTGAATTACAATTTCCTAAAATATATTGTATTTGTTCAGTTTTTATATAATTTCTGATTAGAACTTGGAGATATGATAGATTGATACATTAACCCAGAAGTTCTTAAACAGGGTGTGTTTGGAATCCTTGGCAGGTCATAAGCAGTTTAGAGATGGCATACTTTTAAAAACTTACTATTGTGTTTCTATGGGAAAAGTAGAAATGTTCTTAAAATTTGCTTTGAGCTTTGCACTTCGTTTTTAACCTGCTTAAGTCCCAGTGGACACACAGTTTAAGAACCTCTGGGATACATAGTCTAAAATATAAGTATTAAAAGTAAGTGATGTATTTATTTCTTACTTACCGGTAACCCCAATTAAATTATTTGTTTTATTCATGGAGAGAAGAGAATCACACAAGTTCATTGATCATTCTAGAGAGGTCATGGCATGTCAAATTTTGAAAACTCTTACATTAGCTTCTTTCCCTGAGGCCTACATATAGGTTTGGACTAAAGTACAGTTTAGTCCTCCCAATTTATAAAGCAACTGTTTCTAGCCATGATGAAACTGCCAATCATTCTGCCATAATTCACAGTTTTTTGAAGCACAGCCTGCTCAAAGTACCATGAGATTAAAATAACAGGTTAGGCTTTAGGGTCAATTGTCATGCTGTTTGATCTTGCATAATACCTGACTGCCCAATTCCAACTGTAATCATGCATCTAGGCCATATTAAGGTGCTTATGAGCCAATACTCTTCTTTAAAAAAATATTTCTTACAGTCCGTAAGATAAACATAAAAACAGACTCAGCAATAACAGTATGGTTTTGTTGAATGATATATAACAAAAAATGCATAGGAAGGTCTTTGATGACTATAATGCATTACAGAAAATCTTCTTGCTCTTCTGCTCTATATTCATGTAGAAAGTACTCGTGATGAAGGTCTCTATGTTTTCAGTTTTGTCTGAAATATACATTTGGAAATTGCCTTGGAAGACATTCTGAATGTCAGCTTCTGTAACAAGAACAAAAAACCTGTACAGCAGAAAAGGAACATATATTTTGTACAGAGCTGAGCTAACATTTCTTAGATGATATTTTTGGGAGAAAACTTTTGACATTTTCTTTTTTTATACTCAAGGGAAAAAAAGGTCACTGTTAAATTTTATTTCTAATCCTTTAACTACTTTGACTGCATATGTGTATGGGAATGGGGGTAAGAGTTGAATCGAGATTGCCATTTTTGTCCCAATTTCACCTGAAAATATTATGTCTGTCTAGGATATTGTTACTGTATGTGCATGATGTACATAATGATGGCTAGTCTGTTAGAACAAAACATAGAAGCAAATAAGGAAGGAAGTTGATTTTGCTACTAATTATGAGATATCTCCTCTGAAAAACTATGGGTGAAACTTATTTTATTTGACAAACATAATGAAATGTTCTCTCTTCTCAATTTTATAAACTAACAAGACAAGGATTCCAAGAAGTCATTTGGAATTTTTCATCTCACATAGTACCTACTTGTAACTCTGGTAGAAAGGAATTGTAGTTGGATAAATATTTTTTAAACTTGGATATTCACTGTTAAAAACAATCCCAAAGCAGATTAACCAAATAACCACAACATTCAGCTCACACTTCTGTAATATCTATTTCAAAATAGATATTCTCTTTATTATGCAATTTGTCAAATCAGAATTATCTGGGGATTTATATAAGATGGTGCAGCTGAGTGTTTCTGCTGATTGCTAACAGAAGTCAATGTGCTATGTATGCATATAGATATAATGATTCATGTAAATAAAACTATTACACATCTATTCAGTTTGCAATAATTATTTTGAAGTAAAGCTAGACAGCAGTGAATTTATTTTCCTGACCTTCCATCTTTTTGCCTTTAAGTTTTACATGGTTCTGTTCGTCAATAGTTCAGCAGAAAAAAAAATTGCTCATATATTTGTACAGTAAATATTTTATGTACTTTTCTGAATATAACATTTTCTGCAAGCAGTGTTGGGGTAATAGTGGTGACTGTTATTACAGACATGAAGTGACTGAAAACCAAACCCTGTTGGAAAAGCAACTAAGTATGTTTAGCCAATAAAATCTTATATCTTATGATGAGACATAAGATATAATGGCATTATCTAAAATATTATTATATATAAGGAAGCTTGAAGGTGGATATGGTGTGATGTGTAGAGTGCATGATCATATAATAGGACACTTTACTCAAGTAGGATTCTGGAAAACAGGAGTAAGGTGTCTGGTGCTTCCCATTAGCTAGTAAGAGAAGCTGGGGAGGATGACACTGTTGGATAAAAGGAAATATGTAGATAGGGTTTCAATTGTTCTGAGAATGAGAGCTGAAGCACTTTGGGACATGCCATTGACCCTGGGTTGGTTTTAGATGCTTGAATGCATCTGTTTGGATTGATGGATCTTCAATTACGAAAGCTGAATGGCTTAGGTGCATGGTGGAGATTGTAATATTGAATATTGCAATATTCGGGTGGTGACAGGAAGGGGATGTTTTGACAAGCATCAGAGGGCAACACCCTCTGGGTTTAGTGCCAATGGTTTTTTCTAGCCCTCTATAATCAGGACCAGGACCAGTCAGCCAGCCAACAGGGCCCAGATTTTTGGCTACATCTACTTAATGCCACATCATTCAGTAATAACACTGTTTTCACTTATCTTATTATTGAGGGGAGAGAGCCTATCCATATTGCTGGCAAATTGGTAATATTGGTAATATCTGTATTACCAAAACTTGGCTCGGTCTGGAAGAGGCAGTTTTCTTCTCTGAGATATGCTCAGACAGATGTTGACACTTGCCAAGAGCCTAGGAGCAGGGAAGAGGGGTAAGCAGCAGTCATTCAGGAATATCTGGTAGCATTCAGGGGTGCAACTCCACAAGCTGCCAGTTGTAAGACTGTTGCTGAAATTGGACTCACGGAAGCAGTTACATATGGAGACTTACAAGGTTAAAAACAATAAAACTATACCTACACATAAACATACTGTATATAAATATATATACACATTCATATATATATATGTGTGTGTCTGTGCAATAAAAGTATGATTAAAATTATGGTAAAGAAAGGGAAGAGTGTGCAGAAGCTGAGGTGGTATCTACTATTAGTCCATTAACCACCGCCAGTGTGATGGAAGGTCAGGATTGTGTCATTACATTGGCCCATCCCAACTGGTAAGGCAGTGAAGTTACAGATCCTCTCAAATAAAGAATTTTGGCTGAGAGGTCCAAGAAGAAAGCCTTCTTTGCTGTTATTCTTATTCTTCTGCTAGTGGTGAAGTGGGCCCCTGTTCTCCTGGCCTTTGGAAAGGATTTGAAGACCTGGCTATGCTGATTCACATGGAGCTCACAGAAAAGCACATAACCTTGGGGTTGGTTAGTGCCTTAAGACCTTCTCCCCTGCCTTTTTGATTTTTATTCTTCTTCTAGTAGCTGCCTCCTTTTACTGAGATATATGGTTTGTATGGTTTGTATGTTTCTATGTTTTTAATTGTACACTGCCCAGAATTTCTCTGAGTGAGGTGGGCCATCACTAAGTTTGATAAATAAATATAAATAAATAAAATAATTGTTTGTTTATTTATTGAATAAATTAATCCATAGACGAGGAGGAAGAATAATTTTCAAGTGATTATCTGCCCTCATGTCAATGTTGAGTCCTAACAACTACATTGGTAGATATTTTTCCCCCTTAATGATCTGTCCCTAACCTGGGTTTTCAAGTCTTCCAATGGTACAGTCATCACCACTGTACGTTACTGAGTCCATCCTTTTTTTCCCAAGTGCCAAAAGCATCATTGCTCAGCCATTCATTTTTAAAAAATCTATTTTTTAGGAACAAATAGTATATGAGAATGGTATGACATTGAATTACTATTTGAAGGTGTGTGTGTCTCCTAATTCTCAAACATTCCAAGTATTATTTTTTTACCAGAAACTTGTATTCAATGGCTGTACAAAAGAGATACCTGATGGAAAATGCATTAGAAATGAAACAGACTTTTTAACACACGGTAAAAAGGGTAGCTTTTGAAGTACATGTATTTTTTACTTACTGCCCTGGGTTTTTAAAGCTATGCTATTTTTTTTTGTATATGTTTTATTTGCAGTTTTTGTTTAACAAACAACATTTTTGTGGACAGTGTACCATAATGACTGGTTTAATATATTTTTCGCACAGTGCTCACACTAATAATACAATTACATGTACAGAATTTTAATCTTCCAACTTCTAACCTTAATGTGCTCATTATAATTATAATATATTCTTTTATGAATCAATCTATGTTATACTATTTTCCCAATTTATACTTATTTTTCCCCCCATTTGTTGGGATTCTTACCTCATTATCTTTCAACAATACTATTCTTTCTTTATTATTTTTTATCACTTTCTCCAAAAGTATACTTAAAGATCAATAACATTTACATATACAATATACTTATTAATCCCTGTTAAGTCACTAATATTTTAATATTATAAATATCGCTCAGTGTTCCACCACATTTTCAATATCTCAATTTTCTATAAACATCAATAAACCCAGTTGTCAATACAATTTAATCAGTCCCAAGATTATATCTCTACGTCCTCTGAATTCATAGTCCTTGAAAACTATATTTTCCAATATATTTTTACTTCCTGTTAATCATAATAATACTTTTAGATATACCTAGTCCTAATCTTCCACCTCCTGATCTTAATATTAAATAAAGCTATGCTATTGAGCATTTGACCTATGGTACCTTAATAGCAGTTGTGGTGTGTGTGTGTGTGTATATACCATATCAGTGGTGAAATATAAAAATTTTCCCTACCGGTTCTGTGGGTGTGGCTTGGTGGGCATGTGACTCAGTGGGCGTGGCTTGGTGGGTATGGTCATGTGGCCAGGTGAACACAAAACACAACTTTCACACTTCACACACAAACAACACAAAAGTCACACAACTGACTCACACACAATGCAAAAGCACACAAAATAGCCCGTGCAACAACAAGCAGGAACCTCACAGGGCCACAAAGAGCTCAAAAACCAACTTTCACACTTTGCACAAAAATAACACAATAGCTACACAACTGTCTCATACACAATGCAAGAAGCAGCTGGACTTTACACAAAGTGGCCCCTGCAATAAGCAGGAAGCTCATGGAGTCACAGTTCTGAATAGTTAGTTTTTAAAAAATGCTTTAAGAAAGTTTTTAAAAAAAAGGTTCTGATATCCCCCCCCCTCAGCTGATTGTCAAACACAACTGAGAGTGGGAATTAAAAAAAAACTTTTTAAGCATTTTTTTTACTACCAGTTCAGCGAAAAGGTAGTAAAAAATGCTTTTAAAAAAGTTTTAAAAATGGTTGATCAGCTGTGACAATCAGCTGAGCCGGCCAATCCTCTGGAACTTTTTTTTTAAACTTTTTAAAAGCATTTTTTACTACTTGTTTGCAGCATTTGTTACTGCTGGTTCCAGCGAACAGGGCCGAACTGATAGCATTTCACCCCTGGTATATGTGTATACACACATATACACACATTTATATAAAGAAAGCTTGTTCACTTCCCACTCCAGTTTTATCACATATATTAGCTTTGAAATTCCATATTAAAACACTGTTAACTTTGTCTTTTCCTTTTTGAGATGCACACAAGTTATATTTTAACAATATCAAATTTTGTTATTGCTTTTTCTAAATATTATGTTGCATTCTGCTTGTGTGAAGAATAATCTCCTTCTCTTCTGGTTGTGATGGTGTGGGAGTGACACATGTTCCGTAGGCAATGAAACATATGGATCCCACCCACAGACCAATCTGTGAAATCAAAAATATCTGTCAACTGGTGTCATTAGTCATGATGATTAGATGGAACATTCACCTCAGAATCACTCTGCCTCTAATTGAATTGGTGATGCATTTTTTAAAAAGCTGCAAAACTCCACACTGGCATGATTTGCAACATTGAATAAAGTCCAAAGACAATTGTCGTCCTCTGGACGATACACACACACACACACACACACAAAACCATGCATAAAACCTCACTTGCTGGTGAAAGGCATTTCCCAGAAAAGATGATAGACAGAGAGACAGACAGACAATAGGTACATAGATGACAGACAGACAGACAGACAGACAGACAGACAGACAGACAGACAGACAGACAGACAGACAGACAGACAGACAGACAGACATGGCTATGGTAAGCCAAACATCTTTTTCTGATACAAAGATTTAAAGAGAGCTAAAACCAGTTTTCTCTGAAACCTCCACAAAGGTTGAAACATACATGGTTCAAACATCTCAGGCCGACAGTAGATATGGTACTACCAGCAATATTATAATTAGCTTGTCTCTTTTGCTGAATATGCTGTATATGGCATATGCTTCCATTTTTTCAGCATAGCCATTCAAGCCATGCCTTTTTACTTATAAATATAGCCTCCATTTTATATATGAGAGAAATCTGCAATCTGACATATCCCATGGCAACTCTAGCTTCAATCTTACTTACGATAGTTACTTAGTCTGAGTTTTAAGGCAGACGTGCTTAACTTGGTGCCTTGCTAATATCTGTCTCACAATTCTTGTAATTTGCAGGCAGTTTGGCTAATGCCAGGCAATTAAGTGGTGTTGTAGACCCACATATCTGCAGAACAGCACATTTTTGAACTTTGACTTAATAAAGCCTCTCCAAATCTAGGTGTAGCAAGTGGATGCAACGAACACGCCAGACTGTATCTTGTCTATAAATACTCATTAGTCTCTTGCTATAGGGAGGTGGAATACATCATGCGGTCTTGGAATTCTACGAATGGTAGACTAAAATATCTGGGGGATATTAGGTTAGAAAGGCTAATTTAGAATGTATTCAGCTGTGCACTGGAATGTGTTGACACTGGGTTAAACATATGCTCTAAGTGAAATGTAAGATGCACTAGAATATAATAAAAGATTGATAGGTATATTTGGATTGCAAATTCTAATTCCATGGGTAGGTTTAAATGCTTGTTAAAGGAAGAAATATGTGATGGCATGTGCTATTCGTGTATACAGGATGAGAATGTGGTAGGTCTTATAATGCCTTCTCCCTTTGGGTGCTTTTATAAGCACATTTTAAAATCTAAAATGACCCCTTTGAAAATTTATTGGACGTGGAGCTCTGAATGTAGGTTTAATTTCCTGCTGTTGATAATTTTCGCCACATTAGTTTCTTATCGTCAGTCAAAATGAATCAAATTATGTTTTATAAAAGTGCCCTTCTACCAAATTCCAAGCACATCTAATTGAGTTCAGTGGTCCTTAATTCCAAATAAGTGTGCATACAGGATTGCAGCCTCATATGCCCAACGCTTCAATAATATGTGCATCTAATCATTAGCTTTACCGCCTAATCTACTTTTTCTCTTTCCTTCCAAATCAGCTTAACCTAAGACATGAAGCTTCTCAGAATTAAACTCCAGCACACCTGGAAGGCGCCCGTTTGAGAAGCCTGTTCTACAGTTGTTAAGCAGCCTGTTTCAATAGAACAAATCTATTAACTATGTTTTAAGGAACCCAGAATATCTCTTTTGTACAACTCAAATCTCCCGGCAAGGATTTTTCACTTTCTAAAACTAGAGCATCTGCATGGAGTGCGAGAGAATTAGTCCTCACCAGTAATACATGTTATTGAAAAGCTAGCTCTGCGAAGCCCGTTTTCTACATCCTCTGATTTATTTTAATTAGACGTTAGCAGCAGACGAGTTCATATGATTACCGTTATAATTATTGCTCTACCCGTCGTCCACATTTCCATTAATGTTCCACTTGGTAGTTGGCAATAAGCAGAAATAAAATATTAGGACTTTTGAAATAGGAGATTACTAATTAGCACAATTCTCCAAAGATACAGAATAATTTATTAATTATGATCGTCCTCATTATTCCAAAAGCAAAGTTTCCCTGGGATACCTGCGTGCTTCCTTCCTGCTTCCCCAGCAGTCCTCTCTGCTCTCTAATTGCAAAGATATGTGTGTGAGAGCCACAGCTGACTGTGAGCCAGAAATGAAGTCTGGGGAAAGGGGCACGGAGAGGAAGCCTGCTTTCTTTGCTCAAGCAAAAAAGGGATTGCGAATACAGCTGGCTTTCGTGCAGAAGAAAATCTTTATGTCTATTCTGTGAGAGCAGGAGTTCAGTTTTCATTATCCTTAAAATGTCCATGAAGATTGTGCTTGACTTATCTCTGGTGCTCCATCAAAGTAGTAGATCCGTGGGGGTCTTTGGTGCTCTCTGAGCTTGGTATATCTATCTATCTATCTATCTATCTATCTATCTATCTATCTATCTATCTATCTATCTATCTATCTATCTTTCTATC
>JANHFT010005628.1:42342-58098 GCA_032467955.1 Pseudoxenodon macrops
AACGGAAAGGTCTTAGAGATTACACTGCATGTCATTTGGTTGGCCGTAGCAGTAGCGCAACAACTGTGCAAGTACTTAGTCATGCCAGCACAAAGTTATTTTTTAAATGGTATCTTCTCATTTAACATGTTGTAAAAACATTATGATTATTCCAATTTCTATGATTTTTTAAAAGGGAATTATTTTTCTTACACTGTTACCCATCCAGTTTAAGTGATGTAAATCAACTGGAAGAATAACAGATTGAATTTCCTCATCTTGCAGTCTCTTTATGAAAAACAACTGTATGGAGCTGTTGTGGATTATCTCATGCCCTGTCATTGTCCAGAGAGGAATTACAAAGAGTCAGTCTAAAGATCTAAACCCAGAGTCATCTATACATTGCCATTTCTTTCCCCCCCAAAAGAAAACCTTGCATATGTATCCTATTCTATGAAAGCAAAGATTCCTATTCTAAAAAGAATTTTAGGCAACACATTGTTGCTCATATTTAGCCATCTTTAGGGGTTGTACTAACAGTTACTCAGTACACATCCTATATGATGTAGTTCATTATTAGAGCTATGCAAATCATTAAATAGTGTGCTTAATACATGAATACAAATGACTGTATAAGCCTTAAAACAGCTGAATCCTTGGCCAGGTGTGGAAGTCTTCACAAATATGTGTATACCCACCTTTGATTACAATCCCAGTAGAAGCATTATCAGAGGGTGGTCTCAATAATGAATTAAATTGTTTAGATATAGACTTCAAAAATACATTAGCATATGGCTTCTTATATGCAAATGTCTAAAAGACTCCTAACAACTTGTGTAGCAGGTGCATATCAATGAAACCTAAAAATAGTGTTGATTGAATTTAATGGCCTGTCATTTATAGTTTCTTTTGATTTTTGACTGCCTTTCACCAGTTTCATTTTATTTTTATTTTACTTGTAAACAGGTACATTTACCTTAAAACATTGTGTTTAGTTGCTGTTAATTATTCAGTTGGATTTGTGGTGAGAAAAAAATTCCTAGCTCAATTTATTCACTGTAATTAGTTTTACTATTGCCCGAACTAAGTTGAGAATGTGATTTGCAATGAATAGAATAGAATAGAATAGAATTTTTATTGGCCAAGTATGATTGGACACACAAGGAATTTGTTTTGGTGCAAATGCTCTCAGTGTACATAAAAGAAAAGATATGTTCGTCAAGAATCATAAGGTACAAAACTTAATGATAGTCTGGGTACAAATAAGCAATAAAATCATATTAGGAAACAGTCAATATAAATCGTAAGGATACAAGCAACAAAGTTACAGTAATACAGTCATTAATGGAAGGAGATAGGAATGATGAAAAGAGTAATACTAGTGCAGACTTAGTAAATAATTTGGCAGTGTTGCGGGAATTTGTTTAGCAGAGTGATGGCATTTGGGGAAAAAGTGTTCTTGTGTCTAGTTGTTCTGGTGTGCAGTGCTCTATAGCATCGTTTTGAGGATAGGAGTTGAAATAGTTTATGTCTAATACAATATCCAGGTCCTCAATGGAGGTCCTCAATGGGTTAAGAATTTTCATTTTTGAAATTTGCCATTATCACTACTTGGCTTCCTCTATTTGATCTTTTGCAGAATGAGTTCAGCAATGATAAGCCACATACATTCTTTTCAATTTGAAATATAGTAATTTTTCTTTCTTTTATTGCATAGTTAGAAATGGGAGGCCCCTTAATAACTACATTCAAATAATAATGATAAAAGAATTACATATTGGTAAGTGAAATCCAGAGGCATTCTCCGTGTGTCAAAGCTTGTTCCTGTGCTGTTCATTGAAGATCTATTTGAATGGATTACATCCATATGTTTTGCATCTTTGGAAATAATTTCAAAAAGCGTACAATGAAGCCAAGGCATTACATCAGAAGTCACCCTAGGGTGCAAAACACAGTCCTATCATATGTTAATATAACTACTCATGGCTCTTCATTAATTTTGGGGATATATTCTAACTCTAAATTGCCTTGTGGTTGACCCCACTCAATAACATTTTGAAGCAATGGTTTTCATCTCAGAGTTATTTCAAAGGAAGTCTTTTTGAAAGTATTCCTTTCTTTTATGGCAAGCAGATGCAACCTATAGGAATCAGTCCATTTATCTCGTGTGCAAGATTCATCTGCTTCCAAAAGGTCAGCTCTAATGTTATAACAATGCTACAGGTTGAAATGTTTGGAGGCTTGGAACATGCGCTCTCCTTTGCCATGCATAACTCATTTGAACTTTGGTAATGGTTTCCTTGAAATCATTCTACATGTTTCCTCATCTCCTTTGAATTCTCGGTTTCTCTTATCTCAGTCATCATCATCATCAATCATCATTATCATCCTCAAAGTTTCTTTCAAAATTGCAAAATATTTGCATTAGAAATAGGAATAAAATATAAACTGGTTAAAGATCAGAACATGGTACTGGTAACAATTCTATTGGAAACACAACAGTGATTCTTTTTTTTTAATCCAGAAGTTTTTAATCTTCATACTCTGTGTATATACTCTGTCTATATGCCTATTGCTCTGTTTGCATGCAATTATTTTCAGTGTTGCTTTCAATTAGTAGATGCATAGATTTAAAGGGGGTCATTTAGATCATTGACCCAAAGCCCAACTCCATGCAAGAAGCCAAATTACAGAATCCTTAATAGGTAACTACCAAGCACCTGCTGGAACACATCTATCACCACACCAGACAATTGATTCCACTGTCAAACAGTTCTTCCTATTAGAAAGGTTTTTCTAATTTTCAATTGGAATCTGCCGTTCTGCAACTTATTTCATTGTTCCATGTGCTACAGTTCAAGGTAATAAATAAGATGTTTTTACCTTCTTACAATTCTATATTAGAGAATCTAATAGAAACTATATAAGAGAACCTTCGAGAGATTCAAGCTGTCAGCTGCCACCTTATGCTTTGCGGCTATGTGGTGACAGTCTGCCATGAGGGGATTTTTGGGGGAAACCAAAAGCTGTACTGCCTTGGGAAGCTGCTCCAAGGTCACACAACTTGAAGGAGGGAGATGCATACCAACTTGCGCTCAGAGTGACTGTTATGAAAACATCTTGCCCAAAGTATATTGGTTAAAATGTAATGGGAAGCAAGGGGAAGATTGGGGAGAGGAAATAGATCTTAGTGATTTTGGCAAGCAAATCTCAGTTCTGGCTTTGCATTGCTACAATACACTAATAAAAACACACCTTTCCCAATGAATGGAGCCAAAGATAATTTCTGCTTAGAGGTTTAAGCTGTGGCAGGTCTTACACAAAATACAACTGGGAAAATACACAATACACATCTTTCTCACCTTGTGTCATAGTAGACCTATGTATCAGTGGTGGTATTCAGCCAGTTCTATCCAGATTGCATGAACCAGTAGTGGTCACTATAGGAGGCTTCGCCCACCCACCCTGATGTAACGCACAAGTACTGTGCATGTGCAGAAGGCCGTGTGCATGTGTAGATGTGGCACCTGCGCTCTCACATTTGCGAATCAGCAGGGAAGGTAAGTGAATTCCACCTCTGCTATGTATGTTGTCAACTTGCAAAATTTTCCTGACCTGCTCCCGAGTTGCCATAGGCAGGGGGATAGGAAATTACACCTCACAGCTACACTGAAGAATTCACACCTCTGTCAAAACAAAACACATTCTAGTTGCCCGAAGTCAAGGCCATCTCTACCGAGACCCGCAACAGCGGGAGGGAGTGACTTCTATGACCCGTGAAAATGCTTCATTGGGAAATGTGACTGATGACACACCTTGGGGGGAGGGGGCAACAGAGTCAGAGGCAAGGCTGTATATGGCTGCCGGTTCGCTCAGGGTCACGCTGCATGTGCGCGCGTGAAGCACGTGCACGTGTACGTGCACAGCAATAAAAAACTAGCTTCTGCGCTTACGCAAAAGCAAAATCCAAGAAGGTAGCGCCCACGGAAAGACCGATGGAACTGGCTCCGTGATGTCACTGGGAAATTACTACCGGTTCTATAGAACCGGACAAAACCGGTAGGAACCCACCTCTGCTCTAGGTGGTTAAAATAAAAATAGCTAAAATGCATACAATGCATATAATAATAATAATAATAATAATAATAATAAAAATGCAGTTCCGTTTTATGAAACATCCATCAGCATAGTGAGCTATGGGTCTGTCATACAGCCATGGCTCCAGGCACAAAACTGTGAAAGGCTGGTCTGATCTCAGAGAAAATTATGTTTCAAAGTGTGGGCACCCTGGGAGAAAAGACTTTTCTTCTTGGCTTCACACACCTAATATCAATGTGATCTACAGAACCCTTTCAAATTTACCACCAAATTGTAATAGGGAAATTATATGCATAGGGAATTATCACAATCACCCTGTCAGCCATTCTTTTATTACAGTCTAGCATTGTTGTTGTTGATGTTGTTAGTCCTGAAGTCATGTCCAACCCATTGTGACCCCTTAGACAACATTCCTCCAGGCCTTCCTGTCCTCTACCATTCCCCGGAGTCCATTTAAATGCACACCGACTGCTTGACTCCATCCAGCCACCTCATTCTCTGTCATCCCCTTCTTCTTTTGCCCTCAATCTTTCCCAGAATTAGGTTCTTCTCCAGTGAGTCATTCCTTCTCATTAGGTGGCCAAAGTATTAGAGTTTCATTTTCAGGATCTGGCCTTCTAAAGAGCAGTCAGGTTGATCTCCTCTAGGACTGACCGGTTTGATTGCCTTGCAGTCCAAGGGACTCTCAGGAGTCTTCTCTAGCTCAAAGGCCTCAATTCTTTGGCACTCAGCCTTCCTTATGGTCCAACTTTCATAGCCATACATTGAAACTGGGAAAACCATAGCCTTGACTATATGCACTTTTGTTGGCAGGGTGATGTCTATGCTTTTTAGTATGCTGTCTAGATTTGCCATATTTTTCCTCTCCAGGACAAAGCGTCTTTTAATTTCTTGACTGTAGTCCCCATCTGCAGTGATCACTACCTCCATTTCTTCCCCATCTATTCGCCAGGAATTGAGAGGGCTGGATGCCATGATCTTAGTTTTCTTAATGTTAAATTTCAAACCAACTTTTGCACTCTCCTCCTTCACCCGCATCAAGAGGCTGTTTAATTCCTCTTCACTTTCTGCCATTAGAGTGGTATCATCTGCATATCTGAGGTTGTTGATATTTCTTCTGGCAATCTTAATTTCAACCTGTGATTCATCTAGCTCTGCCTTTCTCATGATGTGCTCTGCATATAAGTTAAATATGGGTGACAGTATACAGGGTGACAGTATACATCTTTGCTGGACTTCTTTCCCAATTTTGAACAAATCAGTCCAGTTCTCACTGTTCCTTCTTGACCCGCATATAGATTTCTCAAGAGACAAATAAAATGGTCTGGTACTCCCATCTCTTTAAGAACTTGCTACAATTTGTTGTGGTCCACACAATCAAAGGCTTTAGCATAGTCAATGAAGCAGAAATAGATGTTTTTCTGGAACTCTCTAGCTTTTTCCATGATCCAGCATATGTTGGCAATTTGATCTCTAATTCCTCTGCCTCTTCGAAATCCGGCCTGAACTTCTGGTAGTTCTCGGCCTACATACTGCTAGAGCCTAGCTTGTAGGATTTTGAGCATAACTTTGCTAGCATGTAAAATGAATGCAATGGTGCAGTAGTTTATCATAGTTTATCATAGACAGTATTGCATAGCCCAAGGCATCTCTCTCAGAAATCAAATACGACCCTCAGCACATAAAAACTGTCTAAGAGAAAAATTCAATTAGAATGACAAGGACAGTAGACAGTAGACAAAAGAAAATAATATTGACTGATCCAATGTGCCTTGATTAACACATACTTCTATCACCTTGCAGTTAGTATTACAAAAAGGAAAAAAAATATCCCTGTCATGGGAAACCAGGAGCACAAATCCTTTAGAACAGATCTCAAACTGAACTTTTGGACAATTAAGAGTTTGTGGTTGTTTTGTTGTTGTTGTTAAGTTCCCCTTAAAAGTAATGGATGACCAATTAATTTTATTCTAAAACCATTCAATTAAGGAAAACAAAACAACTAAGCATTATGGGAAATCTGTTTGGCTATTGATTTCCTCATTTTAGCCTGTAGTAAATCAGATGCTTTAGTTTGTTGAGTTGTTTTAGAATTTTAAAATGCTGAGCCTGCAATAGAGATTTCTGAAATCCCTTGCTCGTAAGGTCACTTTTCTTATTAGAATATGCATAGATTGTTTTAATGAGTGCATAAGTGTACTTGTGTGAAGAAATGTAAAAAAATTTTTTAGAGATGAGCATCACCCCATCCATACTTTTTAAAAAAAATCACTACTTGTTATTTAGTGCATCTTGTCGAAGTTTGGTGATTTGAATTTATCTACTCTGTCAAGTTAGATTGTCCAGATTTTAATGCTAAGGCTGCATTATAAATTCAAAGCACTTTCACTAAGACCCTCTTCAGACTGGAATGCTAATTAGATTCTAGCCATCCACATCCAGTGTTTACCAAGCACACAAAACCAGCAGAACCCACAAAACCAAATCATAATACTTTGGGAGCAGAGATACAGGTAGTTTGTCACCTGGGATGGGCATGCTTAATTAGAAATAACAAAGACTTCTGTGTCGCCTTACAAATAAATGTAGTCTTCTCTTTATCTATTTATTTATTACATTGTATTTATCAGAGTAAATTTCATACTATTAAAAATGTGCCCATCTTTAAAGTGACACAGAACTCATAGATGTTGTGCAAATATTTGGCAGCCTAGGAATACAACTATCATTATGTACCAAGGAAGAATTTGTCTAAATTTTTATTCCAAGCAACTTCAGCATTTATAAACATTCTCAACAGTCTTTTGGATTAAAAACGACTCTGTTTTCTAAGAAAAGTTATTTTTCCTGTCTCCCACCCTTTTTTTTTGGCAGGGGGGAAAAATGACCACTAAAAATGCTAATCAATGCCAAGCTGGATCCAAAACAATTCAAGTACACTTGCATATCACTGCCTTTCATCCACAGCCAAAAGATAATATTTCTGTGCATTTTACATTCAGTTTTCTCAAATCATTTATCGGAAGGTCTGGAACTCAATGCTCTCTTGTTCACCATAAAACTAACTTGCATACACTGGATCATCATATATGATGCACATAGAAACCTTTGGGTGAGTTGAACATCATGACCTGGGTCAATAAAAATCAGATCTTTTTGGAGTTTGCAAAAGTAACTGAAGCATCAAATG
Organism: Pseudoxenodon macrops; assembly: GCA_032467955.1. NCBI lineage: Eukaryota > Metazoa > Chordata > Lepidosauria > Squamata > Pseudoxenodontidae > Pseudoxenodon > Pseudoxenodon macrops. Next base: position 49,610 of record JANHFT010005628.1, read on the forward strand.
ATTTACTTTCTGCACACCAAGAAATAACAAGAAAAAGATGTAAAAGTAAACCCTGCATAGAAACAGTCTGGATCCTTGCAAAAGTTTAGGCCAAAGGTTCTGAGAAAAAATGTTCCGTTAATTATCCATTACACACACACAGAGAGAGAGAGAGAGAGAGAGAGAGAGAGAGAGAGAGAGAGAGAGAGAGAGAGAGAGAGAGAGAATCAAGGGAATTGTGGGGACCAAATCCTTTCCTAAAATTAGATGTGGTACTCTTATATATTGCCATGGTACTTAGCATTCTTTGGAGTTGTCCCAAAATATTATTGGCAATGTAGTAAGGAACCAGGAAATATCATGCACATGTTTTTGTACTGTCTGCCAATCCAGAGGGTCTGGAAAAAAACATATGCAAAACTATGTTGGACATGCTACAAACAGACATCCCCTAAATCCAATTCAGTGTACAATGGGATGTGTTTAAAAATGTGTAGGAAAAGCTGCTTCCAAACTGCTGAACTTGGCCTTTGCAGATGCAGGCAGGACATATTGATGCCCTGGAAATGATCCAGTCAGCTTTTGCTCAGCAGATGGTATTCAATATCGGGGTTGTATTGGCCTTAGCACAAAGGGCATGAGCATGACTTTCACTTTTGCCACTGATGCATTTGCAAAAAAAAAAAAAGACTAAACTAATGTTCTTTAATTAGTGTGCTTGATGGATGAAATTATAATACTTTGCATCAGATCCAATGTCTGCTTTCCTTTTACCCAACAAAACCCAACTAAAAATAAACTGAGAATGCCTAAAACTAAGAAACTAAAGCAAAAAATGTTGATGAGTGAAAATCAGTATCTTAAATAAAAGCCAGCTTCTCTTGGGACTCACTGCTTTTTTATGATCATCACCATTTTTTGTCCTTGTAGAGGGAAAACCTTTCCTCAGATGATCAGTATTACCTTGATCAATTGTGGGAGAATAAAGTCATAATCAAAGGTAGGCATAACTAGAGAAAAAAGTGGGTTTGTGTTCAAAACCAAGAGTAACCAAAAAACTCCATTTTCCTTCTCTCACATTTCACCTATATCCCATTGACGATTTTGTCTATCAAGTTTATCCCATCCATTAATGGGAACAGAAGACAAAATAAATAGAATTAATATCTTGAAGGCAGGCACATTTTGGGAGAGTGAGGAAGGTAAAAGGAACCATTATCTTCAGCCACTGTCTGTTATGACTAGCCTATTTAATATTATAATATTTAAACTTATAACTACCTTATTAAATAAAAGTTCATTTGATCTTATTTCTCACTGCCTATTTATTTATACTTTTACTTTGTTTATTTAAGTGTAGTTAGACACACAAGAAATTTGTCTTCTGTACTTGCAAAACAACAACAATAATAGTGTAGAGCCAATAAAAGGGGAAGTAAAAATAATAAAAGGGATAAATAATAATACAGCAACCACATCCTATGGGTTAATATACATATACATTGAGCAAGAAAAAAGCTCTTTTGTCAGCTGTGAGAATTAGGTGTTCAGCAGGGTGATGGCACAAGAGAAGAAACTGTCCCAGTGTCTAGGTTTTTTGGGCATACAATACTCTATAGCACTATCCTGAGACAAGGAGCTGAAATAGTTTATGTACAGAGTATTACTTCATTATTCAATTATTATTGAATAATGTTGAATTATTATTCAACTATTATTCAATTGTTTCCCAACTCAACTAAATGACTTTGGGTGTCTTCCATTAACTGCAACTCTTCATGTATTTTAGTTCATGGCTCACATTAGAAATAGCTAATATAAGTCTAATTTGAAAATATCTGGGAAAATGTTTAATTGGAAGACAGTAATACTGATTCTAAATGGTTTTTTAACTTTTTTTTTGAGAATTTGTCTTTTGAGTTTCATTTGCTTTTAACATGCATTTTGCAGTATATACAGCTAAAATGTGCATTAATTAAACAATGTGGCCTAAAGACTTAGCAACCTCTGCAATATCTGCAATTTAATTGACTCCTTAAAGTGGAAAAAAACCCAATTCTGTTAATAAGATATTAAAAAGTAAACTGAAAGTTAGTATTAATTACAGATTTGATCCATGGGAACAATACTCACATTTGGTAAACCAATGCACTCAGAACTAGAGTTAGGGTTACTGCACTAAAACTAGTAGAAATTTGAAATCATGGTTTTCACCAAGAAAACAAAAATAGCAAGAATTGAGCAAAACAAAATTGAACAGTTACCCTCATTTAAATATTTGCGGGTGCTCTTCCAAAAAGAAAGTGCATTGTGTGTATATTACACAAGTGACATCAAAATCTACAATGACTATCAAAAGATTCGTCTATTCCCAAGAAGATAAAATTATATCAGTAGGGGCCCTGTGTAAAGCACACTGTGAACATCTTGTGAATAATGTTCAAGTTTTAATATATTTTAGTGATATTTAGAATACATAGAAATAATAATAATTCCCAGAAGAAGCAAAAGTATTCTGAGACTTTAGAATTCAAAGAGAGAACCATCTGCAATACCTGCAGATAACAGAATACATGAAGAAAAAAACTGGAGAAAATAATAAAATACAAAGATCTGCAAATGAAAGTAGAACAACGGTGGCAAAAGAAAGCAAGGATTGTATAAATAGTAATAAACACTTTGGATGCAATCCCAAAACATCTGGAACGTGAACACCATTGGCACTGACAAAACTGCTATCATTCAATTGCAAAAGACCTTTTTACTTGAAACAACATATATCTTGCAACAATATCTTTAACAAGAGTAAACAACAACATCTGCCTGTCTCAGGTCCTTGGGAAGAATGCAAATCGCAGGATAAAAATGCCAAATTTAGCTTAAACATGTGGCTGACAACATGTTTACAACCATAATAATAATATATTTATATGCCCCCTGACTCCCAGTAATTCTGTGTAGTTTACAAACCGTTAAGAATATTTTAAAAAGCATTTTAAATATTTGATCACCATTCTTTTCATTCCACACTCTGAACCATTTATAGAGTAGCACTGGCCTGGGAAGATCCCCCTCAATACTTCCATCTAGAACAAGGGTGTCAAACTCGATTTCATTGAGGGTCACATCAGGATTGTGTTTGACCTCAGGGGGAGGAGGGGCATGGCCAGGCTGGGCATAGCCAATTTGACATCACTCATGTTGGGTGCCCCTGTGGTGGACTGAGACCTCTGCCAGCGAAAAGGGCTCCCAAGCTCTGTTTTCAGCTGGGATGGTCTCCTGAAATCCACTGCAAGTGAAAACGGAGCTCGGGATGGCCGCCCATGGCCCTCCAGAGCTCCATTTTCATTGGCAGAGAATCTGTGGGCTGGTCATTTGCTGTTTTCATGGCAGCCCTGCAGGCCAGATCTAAGCACCCTGCAGGCTGGATCCGGCTTGAGGGCCTTGAATTTCACACCCTCATCTAGAATGATGCAGAACCGTTTCCAAGTGGGTTTTTTCCCCACACTGTTCTTCAGCCTTCTTTTACCCTTTTCTTCAAACCATCAGACCTATCCTTTGTATTGCTAATTCAGAGGTTTTTTGTTTTTTCCCGGATTTGAACTCTTTGCTTCTTTGTATTCCAGACTTAGAGATGGGCAATGTACCACTCTACAGGTTGCTAAAGCTCAACCTCCAGCACTGGTCATTCTGGCTGCTCTGCTAAGACATAATTTAGCAATAGCCAAAGAGCCACAAGCTCCCATACACTTTCTTTAATCTTGAGAGAACTGATCAGTGGTGGTTTGCTACCGGTTTGAACCGGTTTGCCTGAGCTGGTAGTAGAAACTTTGCCCCACTCGCTGAGCTAGCAGTGATGGCCAGCTGGCCATGCCCCCGAACCGGTCCTCCAAATGGAAACTGGTCCTGCAGCTCGAAATTGCCTTGAAAAGAACCCTCTGTGCATGCACAAAGCCTCCTGCGCATGCGCAAAGCCTCCTGTGCATGCACAGAGGATATTTACCCAGATGCGACCGGTATAACACACACTTCTGATGCGACCCAAACTGGTAGGGAAGGTAAGAGGAACCTACCCCTGGAACTGATACCTTTCTTCCCCCCCTTCTGTGTAGCAGGGGTCTGAACCTGTTTATATCTGCACATTTAAACATTTTATACAATAATACTTACTCAACCCATCAGCCTCATATTTTGTCACTGCTGTAATAACAGTATGAAGTGCTACAGAATCAGCAGAGAAAGCTCTTCCTTCTCAAATATGTGTATCATTTAACAGAGAGGTGGTAGCCTCTGCAGTAATCTCTATCTCAAGGTGGATGACTTCTGTGCAAAGTAATAATAGCAAGCAGACTGATCGCTACGGTATCCTTATGAAACCCACTCAATTTTTCCATGTCATCTGAATTAGTTAGCATCCGTAATAAATAAATAAATAAACTACAGCCGCAATGTTGTAATAAGTTAGATGTGTATCAAATTTTGGTAAGATGTATTATAAAAGGATAGTTTAGCAAATGTGAATTTTTCTTATCTGGGATCAAATTTAACTCTTACTGAAAGAAAAAAAAAGATGCAGATTCAAAACCAGCTTTTCAACTAGTGGCACCCTCTAGTGCCTTTTGCCAATGTTGTCTGGGTTATTATCTGTAACCATTTCTGACGAGGTCTTAGCATTTACTTTGTATCTTCTAAAGAATCAGCTATTTACCCATTTGCATATCTCTTGCCTGAGATCAACAACCAACATCATTTGTATCTAAGGCATTCAATATCATAAGTAAATGATAGTAGAAAAATAAATATTAATATTGAAACCTTATTATTTAGTGTATGGATTGTACAAGGGATTCTTTGTGAAAATCACTAAAAAAATAATTGGTGCAGGATAGAATTTCCCAGGCTTCCTATTCAATGCCATTCCAATATAAAGAGCTACTGATTATTAGGGACAGCATCAAATTTGAATAAAATGCAAATGCTGAACTAGAAACGTAATCCATCCTAATCCTATCATGCTTTGTGACTTTGGTGCTCTCTGAACACTCAGCTGACCAATCATGCAGACAACAAAGGTTATTTTTTTACTTTTTTGAAATTTAGCAATTTACTTGCCTAGATTATGTTGTCATTTGTAGTAACTTTTCTACCAATTTCCAGATAGGAAAAGATATGCAGGATGGGAACAAAATAGAACAGCCTTTTATATGTTGCCTGACTGTTTCAGCAAGCAACAGAAAAGTAGCTGTTTTATTTAACAGACAATAAGAACAGAATTTTGATCATGTGACCATGGGAGTGCTGGAAATGGTTGTAAGTGTGAAAAACTGTCATAAGTCCCTTTTTTCAGTGCCGTTGTGACTTTGAATGGTCACTAAATGAACTGTTGCAAGTCGAGGACTACCTATTGGGAGATGGATGAAGCAGACTTGGCCAATTTCACTCATTCAAAGCGTGAACTTGATTTGAGTAGTAGAAAAGAAATCCATCACGCATCCAACGTTTATACCCTAAAGTGCTGAAAACTATGTGCTAAGTAGTGGTACCTTTAAGACAGGACTTTGGGGCACAGGTCCAAAGACCCACTCAATAGAATGAGCAAGAAGTCTCTCAGATATAGCAGCTTTGGCTTACAGAGTTTGAATTAAGCAGAGTAATCAGTGGTTGGTTGGTTGCTGCCGGTTCAGACTGGTTCACCCGAACCGGAAGTGGAAATTAGCCCCTGCTCGCCGTACCAGCAGCGATAGCCAGCTGCCCCTGCCCCTGAACTGGTCCTTCAGCTGGAAATCAGTCCTCTGGCTCAAAAAGAACCCTCTATGCATCCGCAAATCCTCCTGCACATGCGCAGAGGGTTTTTACCCAGATGTGACAGGGGGCGCACGTGAGCGAAATGCGCACGTCTGACACAACCCGAACTGGTAGGAAAGGTAAAAGGAACCCACCCCTGAGAGTAAATATATAACAGCAATCACAATCTCTCTTTTTATGTACATTCAATCCAAAAATCAAAATTATCTAAGTGCATTGGTCAAAGTTGTTTAGTTTCCTTTGCTTTGTTTAGTCCAAATATGAGACATGTGCAGGGTTACCAAGTGATAACGGGACTCATTCAAATTTTCTATTCTGCTAAATCTTTATCCAAAACCGAATGTGTCCTTTACTGTGTCTGTAAATCTGGCACATACCAGTCAGAGAGAATTCTAATCAGCACATCAAAAAGCAAAGGGAAAAAAAAAAAGACTTTCACCATAATCCTGCTTCTAAGAATGGAATGATTTAAAGCACCAACTACAGTAGTAATGAAAAATGTAGTGAGAAGGGCTGTTTGCAAGGATATATTCTGCTCACAATTCAATAGCATATACATGTGATATGACCTCTCTCCACAAATAACCAATGTCAAATTAAAGTGGGTGTTTTTTCCCCCAACAAGTCCAGTTACTTCTCCAAGTGCAGACTCCAAATGAAGTAACTGTGGTTGGTGGTAGGGTTGAAAGAAATGGAAATCCCAGGGACTTTAAAGAAAATGCTTTATGCAGTTTTGACCTGCCTTGATGGACTAAAGGGGTAGTGGTGGTAATGAAAACGGCAATCTTAATAAATCTCCTGCAGCTCAAGGTTTAAAACTCATACTGTTTCAAATTAGTGAGGACAGCAATATTTATTTGTTGCTGATTTTTTAGCCAGCATGGCATTTCAGCAGGAAACACTTTATAAGACTTAAACGTATAGCCACCAAAGTTGCAAACAAACTCTTTAAAGATGTATAAAAGAGAATTTTCTTCTTCTCTTTTGCTTAAATCGGTAACAAATGCTATCAAATCAAACATGCACCCACCCATTTTATAGATCTAATCTGGAAATAAACAAAGAAAAATGCTAGGTTTAATATAATAGTAAAGCATCATGTATACTCTGATTACAGTTGTTTAAGAGCAAAGTGACAGCATGTGTTTTCATGTGCTTTTTTGTAAGAGAACTATTGCAAGAATTAGACCAAAATCCTGTCCAGTTGAATACTCATGCCACCTAAAGTCATTTTTTTGTGAAATGGGTTGCTGTATAAATTTGAAAAATAAATAAAGTAAAATTCTATTTTCACAATAAAGACCTGTGGTCTGACCTTGAACAGATTATTATTTTTATGAAAACATTGTATTTTGTTCCTCAGCGACTAACGTTATTTATGAAAATGGACCTTTCTTAGGGGTAAAATAAATTGTTTTACAATAGAATCCATTCCTATCCAAGTTGTAATATTTCAGGACCAAAAATGAATATTTGGAGAAGCTACTCTATGTCTGCATATGTATAATTTAAATTAAATTAAATTAATATGTTACACATCTCCCAATGACTCTGAGTGGTATACAACTTTTTAAAAACAAATGGAAGCATAACAATAAAACCAACAAGAAACCAAAAAGGATAGAGATGGCAGAATACCAAACCAGGTACAAACACTATAACAGCATTGCCAAAAAAGCATTAAGAGTTGTTAACCTAATTTTGCAAATCTTGTTCTCTGGTAACATTGTACTGCAAACTAAGGCATACAAAACCTTTGCCAGACCAATTCTCAAATACAGCTCATCTGCCTGGAATCCACACTGTATATCAGACATTAAAACAATTGAGCGGGTCCAGAGGTATTTCACAAGAAGAGTACTCCACTCCTCTGCTCACACTAGAATCCCTTATGCCCCCAGACTTGAAATTTTGGGCTTGGACAACCTGAAACTACTCTGCCTATGGTCTGACTTCAGCATAGTACACAAAACTGTCTGCTACAATGTCCTTCATATAAACAACTACTTCGGCTTCAACCTCAATAATACACAGGCACACAATAGATACAAACTCAAGGTAAATCACTCCAAATTCAACTGCATAAAATACAACTTCAGCAACAGAGTGGTCAATGCCTGGAATGCTCTACCTGATTCCATTGCTAAATCCTCAAACCCCCACAGCTTCAACCTTAAACTGTATACCATGGACCTCACCCCATTCCTGAGAGGTCCGTAAAGGGGATGTGCATAAGTGCACCAGTGTGCCTACCATCCTTGTCCTTTGGTCCCCATTTATTTGTACTTATTTCCTGTGTTAATGTCCATGTTTATACTTATAGCTGTTATTTTGTACATGTTTGACAAACTAATTTTTTTTTAAAAAAAGAAAGAAAACACCTTCAGTTAAAAGGAAGTCAGAATTCCTTGATCAATGGGATCTGCAGTAGGCTTCCTTTCTGGCACCAGTGGGAAAAGCCAATCCTAGTAGGACAAGATAACAAGATAGTAAACAAAGTAATAACCAAAAGCCAAAATGGGTTTGTCAAAAACAAATCATGCCAGACTAATCTTATTGCATTCTTTGACAAAGTGACAAAATTAGTAGACCAGAGGAATGCTGTCAATATAATTTACTTGGACTTCAGTAAGGAATTTGATAAAGTAGACCATAACCTACTACTTGATAAAATAGAAAAATGTGGGTTAGACAGCATCACCATT
>JANHFT010005630.1:7723-21981 GCA_032467955.1 Pseudoxenodon macrops
AACAGAAAAATGCATAGTAGAATAGCTGAAAGTGTGGCAGGCCAAAATCCAACGGGATTAAAATGCAGGCCTGACATATATTTTGGACCACAACTACCTTAATCCTTATATCTAGTCATGTTGTGTGAGTCTGATGGAAGCTGAGGTCAAAACATCTTCATGTCTCTAATTACTTTCTCTACATTTGACTACTGCTTAATTTAATTTATAAATAATTTGTTCAACAGCATTAGAACATACTATACTTTAATAGCTGTACATAACTGTTTCGTTTAAATCAAAACCTAGAGCTGCTCATTTTTCCTATGGGAACTTTGTAAGGATTAAATATTTACAGTAATAAAGAGTGTACTGCTCAACCCACAACTCCTGCACTCAGTTATCACTCATCAAAAGTGACAGATTCATGGATTAAGTTAGAAAAATGCTTAGTATGACCATGAAGATTCTGCCTTCGCACTCTTTATGATAGCAGGATAATTAAAAATATTCCATCACAACATTAAAAAATATTTGGACAGGGCAGACATTCTATCAAATCTCAAAACATGCTGCCTGTGCACTTTGGACAGACTGTCTGGCTAAAGAAGAGAACTTATCTGAACAAGTCAGGCAAAAGGTCATCACTTGAGAAAAGTATCTAATTTTTTTTAGAAACAGTAAATAACTATGTGAAATGAGCAAAAATTGCAAAATAGGGAAGACATATAGCATATTGCATCCATTTGCTTTCATTAGACTCCTCAGTTATAACCTCTCATTGATGGACATTGGAGGGATATAAATTAAAATGGACAACTGAGCAGTGCCAACTCATAAGCAGGCATGTTTTGAATGTGAATTTTAATATATTGTAGTTTTAAACTCCGATTAAGACCTTAAGCTCAAGATAAAGTTCATTGCTAGCTATGCAGGTAATATCTGTTATAGCTTCTGTCCAGCTATTCATTCCACTTTAGAAAATTTATGCCGCAAATGATTATAAAAAATTTATAAAGGACTTAAGGATAAATTATTGGACTTTCCATATGAAAATTGGTATATCTTGGAAGACTAATATGGGATGGTTTTCCCACAAAAAGATGGATTCTCTGAAAAAAAATTAAATGCACCAGGCAAAGCACCAAAGATTTTCTTTGATTATTGGAAGTTTTGAAGTGTGTTGATGTATAGAGATATAAAAATTATAACTTTGGTGACTAATGTTCAGAAAGTGGCATAAAGTGGAGATATTACCAAAGACTTTCTTAGATCACAACCCAGTGTATTTAGAACTCTTTCAGATAAAAATTGAATGAGATTATGCTGTAAAATGAAATAGTTATGGAGAACTACCTAAAGTTAAAAAATTAAAATATTTTTTTTGAGTTTAAGCTTTATAAAAGAATAAAAATGGTTTGGGATGTGCATAAAGGTTTCATAAGAACATGCAACATAACAGTGAATTTAGCAATAACAACAGCAATAGCACTTAGATATATTTTACAACATTCTCTGTGTGGTTTACGTGGTCAAGATATTGCCTTTAACAATTTAGGTTTTCATTTTCAGAAATATGGAAGACTGAGTCAACCTTGAGCACCATCAGGATTGAACTCCAGGTTGTGGGCAGAGCCTGCAATACTGCATTCTAATCACTGCACCACCTTTAATAAAAAGTAAGATGAAGTAAAAGTGATTTTAGATGAGTTTAAAAAGTCTCCAGAGAAGGAGAGAGACAATTATTTTGAATGAACATATAGCAATAAATTGAGCAAAGGTTTTAGCTGAAAGGTTATCAATAATTTTTCAGGATTTCCTGAAGATTAATACGGATTTTTACTTCAAATACAATAATGAAATATTAGAAATGTGTTAAATATTCTGGAGCATTTTAACAGAATGAAAAGCATGCTACATGTAGAGAAGTTCTTTCATCATTTACACTGGATTCTCTTGCTTAGAATTCTGTAAGAAATGAACTTTGGATATAATTTTATTAAATAGCTAACATGTGCCTTGTCATATATCATTATTAGTGGAAAATTAACAATAGTTGTGAGATGCAAACAGGGAGATGGATGAAATTTAGTCCTTGAGGAATTGAACAAAGACATAAGACAAAGTAAGAGAATATTTGGCAATAAAGATTAAACTTTTTAAAGTCAATGACCTGGTGTAGTTTTGGAAGATGTGGTAGAGGGACTTAGAATGTTAATGGGAAAATTAAAGGGCTTTGGTAGATTTTAATATTAACATTTAACATTAATAATCCAAAAACAAAGATGTTAACACAAATAGAAAATAAAAATAGAACTGATGGAGAAAACTTAGGCATTGTTATGATGAATATGAATTGCAGATAATAAATATGTTAAGACATGGAATGAGTTAAAGAAGATGGGAGAAATTAAAATTGTCATTGTTGAAGAAAGTTTATGTGATCAACATGAATGTTTTGCCTAGAAGTATTTTTTTTGCTTCAGACAACACCTGTTTTGAAAATTAATGTGCCATTCAAGTAAACACAAAAATATATATCTACGTTTGTATGGCAAAGGAGAATAGTTTGACTTCCTCTTCTTTGTGGCTTATGGTTTTAATGATAAGAAAGAATAGGCAATAGAAAAAAGATAATTAAAAGGAATCAGAGATAGGTTTGATTAGAATTGTACGTATGATTACTGAGAAGGAAATTGGAATCCACTTTTTATTTACCAGTATTTTTTCATGTTTTCTGTTTTGTCCTCTTATTTTTTCTATTCTTTTTGTTTGTTTGTTTGTTTGTTTGTTTTCCTTTCTTTCTTTTTGTGCTTATTCACATTTAGTTTTGCTTTGAATGTATTTCTTATTATATATGTAAAAACCTTTAACAAAAATATTTTAAGGAAGAGTAACAAAAACTTTAATATATATAATATTTAATCAGTCAGTTATATCTTTAAAGAATAATGCAACTTAATTTAATGCAACCCTATTAAACTGATCTGTACCCTCTAGAAAAACATTTTAAGTATTTACAGATGGAAATTCATGGTTTTTAATATGGGTGAGTCACTATAGCATTTATTCTCTTTTAACCCTGATGTAGTTCATCAATCATTTTACAGTTGATTATATTTTTTTTGAAGGTCAAGCGTTACAGTAAAACAAAAAGATGTAAAGGAAAAAGTAATTTGCCTTGGGGAGTAGAGTTAGAATCATAAGTATGCAAATAATCTATTACTCTGTGATAAAATAGTTATCACCAACCATTTCTGGAATGAGCCAATTTATAGTTAAGGAACTGTTCTCATTTCCATGTATAAATATATAGAAACGTGACTCTTTAAATGCAGAGCCATTAGCAAATTTAAGTTGTAATATTCTGAATCACCGTATATCAACATTCACCTTGAGAATTATGCTTTGTTGTACTTGTAAATTCTAATCTTGAAGTATATTTTCTTATTTGATTTTGACAAAGTCATTAAAGTAAAAGCGCAATGTAGATTTTAGTAGACATCTGCATTCAAATACTGTATGACCAACCTAACTATCCATGCACCACATAGGCTAGTGAAAAGTTGATGTAGCCTGAAGACCAGCGAGGGAAAAATCATTAAATAACTTGCTTCACTACATAGAAGATGAAAAGAAATGCAGGTGAAAGGAAAGGTTTAACTCCTAAATACTCACACTTAGTAATGAGTTTCATTAAAATCAATGGAGCATATTTCTAACCAAATGTTCCTGAGGAACCACTTAGAGAATTCCTTCACCCACTTCCTACTAATATCTCTTCCATTTATGTTAATAGAGACAAATATGAACTATGCCACCTCCAAGACTGGTAAATCTTTAGCCTCTTTCTGCATATTGGCCATGTCATTGACTCAGCACTAATTTAAAAGCTTTTATGGGAAATAATCCCTGAAAGCATTGCTAGCTGCCAGTGGTAAAGCTTGGTTATCCACAGACACATCTATGCAATTTTATTTGCAACAACAATATTGAAGTTTTTGCCATTGGTGTTTTCCAAAATGTTTCAGTCTAGCTACATCCAGAGTCTTTAGTAGTAATTCCGTATCCAGGTACTAATGAAAACAATTCAGGAAAAGTTCAGGAAGATGCTCTTTCCTGTATGTCTGTTTGCATGTCTTCATGTTCAATACAAACAAATATTTTCATATATGTATATTCATATTCACTTTTTGAATTCCTCTGATGAAAGTTTTTAATTTACTTAGCAGTTTTTGTCAGCTATTTTATAATGTGACTGGCCGTTCAGACACCATCTTCTGCCTTTAGATATCCTACCACTACCTGAAACAAGTGGTATCACAGTGCTCTATGTCAGGGTCAACTCTGATTAATTCTTTCCATAGTGTCTAGTATGCTTTCCCTAGAAAATGCACTGTGTAGTGGACTCCAGTATTCTTACCCTTAAAGACATTATTTGAAAGTTCCTACTGCATAACCAGTGGCTTGATCATACATATCCAAATGTAATGATTAAGCTAGCTATCTGCTATCAGTAGTTTTGTCTGAATAACAAAGAATGAAGTAGATTTTGCTATGTTAGTAATAGCACAAAATATAATTATCTGCAAGTAGAAATAGAACAACTGTGGCAAAAGAAAGCAAAGATAGTACAAATAATAATAGGTGCCTTGTGTCAGGCAAAATCAACCAGAACTATTCAAGAATAGTCCTAAACAATAAGCTTTATTGCTAGTCACCTATATTACAAGAATCTCAACTGACTGACGGAATTCTTTCGAAAATGGTCTGCTAAATCTTCAAGAAGTCTGAGGAAGGTCAGTCTTGTGTGACGTTTTGCAGTGCAAAGATTCTAAATTTGGCCCCTTCTAAACATCTCCCTCCAGTCTAGTTAGAAATTCCACCACACCTTGTGTGCAATTCCAAAACATCTGGAACACATCTGGAACACCACTTGAACACAATCAGATTGACATTCTTCTGAACTGTCCAGCTTACCTGACTGTACTTAATTTTATTTGTAGAACTTCATAGAATTTTAGATGTGAAGCAAAACATTCTTTATAAATAGACTTTTGAAAATTAAGAATGATTGCTCCTCTCACTTGATATGCATTTGCATAAATATTTTAAATGGTTTTTCATCATTGAACATTTTATGTGCTTTTCAACAGTCAGCTTGATCCAATTAGGAATATTCACTCAGGCCCTGTAGTGGGGATCAGAGTGTACAACACTGAGAAACTGCATCCAGAATTAGGTGAATAGTTCCCAAAGCTGAATTAATTACACATGCAGTCCTGGTAAGAAATTGGGGGTTCAAAGAACAATGTAATCAGGGGGAAGGACAGCTTGTTGGTTTTTGTTGCTCAAGAATGAAACAAAATGTGAATGATGTGAATAAAGTGGTTTTGACAGGGCTGAAAGTAATCTCCATGCAGATGTCTGTACTTGTTAATTGTAACAACTTCTGAATACAAGATGCCATGTGAACAGACATTAGAATGACCTTCTCCAATTGAAAGAATCGAGCTGCATATTTATTTACTGGATGCTTTTCACTCTTAGTAAAACTCAAATATATAAAACAGCAGAAGTGAATAATATATAGTTGGTGCCATGCATGAATTTAATTCTAGTCCAAGGACTGAACTTGATGGGTGCCAACTGGAAGAGGCAAAGCTATCAATGCTGTGGTTTAGATCTTGTTGACATTTCTCTGATGAATCCAAAATGTTCTCTTTTTCCCTTGTTTTCTCTTGATGTTTATAGGAGCAACCTATGTTTATTTACATTGTTATGGGAAATGAGGGGAAGGTAGGTGTGAGAGATCCATCAAAATACATCACTATAGCTACAATTGCCATAATATTCATTGAAAATTTTCACTTGTATGAGACATAACCAGTTCTAATGTATCAAGTTACATGACATATTACTTGCCACATTTTTTTTAACTCACAGAGCATTTCTGTTTTTCTTCTTGGTCAGCCCATCTATCTCTTTCTTCAATTTTCCTATTCTTAGCTTTTGCCAGGAGGTCCTGTTGTGGTCTTTCTTTTTTAATGTATTGACCATTTAATATTTTGTCATGCTCTGTCTCTTTTCTATACCCTATTTGATCTTTCTTGTAGGCCAGTTGGGTCTCTCTAGTCCTCATTAAGCCCTCATGGTATATTAGGTTCAATGAAATTTATGTAATCATTATAATATTAAAATAATATACATTTCAGCACTCATAAACATTGGGTTTTATATTTCAGCAATAGGTTGATTCAGCTCCTGTTTCTATTATCAGTTTGAACTACCTACCCTTTTTTGTTTATAACAACTATCTAGTTTTGTCCTCAGTGACTTTATCTGGGAATACAATTATAATCTCATAAATTTGTTTCTTTTTCAAGACTAAGAATTAGTTATGGCAATTATGATATCTTCTCTCCCCTCCCCTCCCTTCCCCTCTTCCTTCCCTTCCCTTCCTCATTGTCCTATGATGAACTGTTTCACCCAGTTAAAAGTTATGGGAACCAGAATTTTAGTACTATACAGATTATGGCTGAATTTTGGAAGTTACATTGCTGTAATGTATCTTCTCTTCTCTCTCTTCTTTTCTCTTTTGGAATTATATTGGGTCTTATTTCCTTGATATTAAGGCATTTACATGGAATCTCCACATTAACCTAAGAATCATGTGATTAAGTTAGACTGGAAATATCCTAGCCCAAATTCACTAATCTTTCCTGCTTTAGTCTAATACCTTAACAATTGAGATATACTGAGCTATCATACTTACTGTACTGTATTTCCTATGGGTTGCTTTGATTCAATTTCCATGAAATATCTGCATCCGTGAAATACTGAAGATGCATTATAGTATTGTGGGACATGTATCTTTGTGGATGGTGGATTTAGAATACTAGATGTACAGGATGAATTATTTTCAAGAATACATAAGTAGTTTGGTAATACTCTGAAATAGAAAATTCCATGTTGCATAATTTTATTCGAAAGTTCACCAGGCATATTTGTAATAATTACTCTAACTCCCCAAACTGGCCTGAGTTTGAGAAATTGTGTCCCTCATCGAGATTCAGGTATAGATCCACCCAACCCATTTGCAATTTATTTCAAGCAACTCATGATAATCTTCCATTCAGCAGCAGCTCTCAGTAGTGTTGTGCTACCTCCTAGGGAAAGGTGGTCTAATAAGAAAAAGCATAATTGTTAGTTTTGAACTGACAAGGATAAATTTACTGCTTGCTACAGAAAAGCAACCATACAGATAAACAGGCAGTATTATACAGTAAAAATATCTGTAAATAATTCTCTGCAGACAAAATAGACTTCTTAAAAAAGTGTAAACAAGCTAATTTTTGTCCCAATACACACAGTACAGACAAAACATATCAACATTCAGTTGCACTTACTTCAAATTCTAAATGTTGTGATAAAGAGAAAAGGACACATAGGAAAAGTCAGCAAACACATCTGAGAAAGTCAGCTCTTTCCAATGGTTGCCCAATTTCAGCTTTGTCTTGTCCACATGGATCTCTCCATTCCTTTTGAGGTCATATTGTAGTTTCTTCTGTCAGATTCTTCCTTCTCTACCTGCTTCTCCATTCCTTCTCCAGCCTCGATCCCACATACAAAGATGTCCATTATTGTAAATTACCCAACATAACTGATTCATATTGGGTTACTTTGTTTACTTTTATGTGTTTTTTTATAACTTGAGTTATTTAGAATAATTTATCAATTTTGTAGATTAATGTTAATTATTTCAAGTTATATTTTCTTCACTTTATTGTACAGATGTTTATTGTATTTATTATCTGGTGTTGTAATATATTTAGGTCTTTGACCAAAATAAAACCCCATCTCTATCTCTGCAGATTTCCGCCAATTTACCTCTGTATTTGATTGCTATGGCCAATCTTTTCCCATAAATTCATTACCTGGCAATATTGCTTCTCTTTTTCCCCTTTTTTGCACCTGTAGGATGGACTGTTTTCCTTGTTTGGCTCAGTATTTTTGCCATAGGGTGGTAGTAAGGATAAAAAGGTTAGTAACCCTTTACTCTAGTTGTCCCAATCCTTTCTTTTCCTCTACTATCCTGAC
Source organism: Pseudoxenodon macrops (assembly GCA_032467955.1). NCBI lineage: Eukaryota > Metazoa > Chordata > Lepidosauria > Squamata > Pseudoxenodontidae > Pseudoxenodon > Pseudoxenodon macrops. The sequence continues at coordinate 15,803 of JANHFT010005630.1, forward strand.
TTGCCAATTCCAAACTTTTTCAGAATCTTTTAGGCTATTCTGTTTATCCCAAATTAAGCTTTTTCTCTTCATTCTTTACTTCTCTATTCTATCCTCTATCCCACTACCTGACCTTTAGAGATTCATTTAAAATATCACTATAGATGCTAGTAGAAAGGGCAACCCAATCCCGATTATTTATTCTGATACATTTCTTATGTCCTGCAATTTACCCTGGGCAATAGTTTCTGTCTTACATTAGCTTCTTCAACTTGCCTATACATGGATTTTGTAATTAAAATTGTAAAATCAGGCATGATTCACTTAAAGACCAGCTTGCTCCGCAACAATTACAATCTTAATTGTGGTCATATATTGAAGACTACCTGTATATAAAGATAATTATTTAATTTTTTCTCGTTTTAACAGAGACAACATGTTTATGTGAAAATCATGAAAGTTAAATGGGTAGCCATAGAAGCAAATTTCATAGACATTTTCTCTGAAGCAGGGAGCTTTTAGCAACATTTGTTATTCAACTATTTAAACATTACGCTAGTTTTGCACGTATGCCTTCAGTATTCAAACCATGGCCTCTATTAAAGGAAAATAAAGGAAAACATGCTGGAATGGAATGACATTTTGTATGGTGGATAGAACTAAATACATTTCTTAAAAATCTGTATAATTAATTTTAACATAAACAGCATTTTTCTTCCTGAAGGCCAGCTGTATTTATTGAATAAATAGTACATCTAAAGGTGGGTTTCACTGATAACAGAACTCATCTAGTGAAGTCAGTGTGAAAATGAAAGTTAATCACTCAACTGGACTCAGCAATTGTTTTGTACTTGATTTGCTTGGTCAGACAAACATTTCACACTATCAAATAAAAATGTGATCATGATAAATACATGTCCTTATTTGAGGTTTGTAATAATTAAAATAATATGAATTATTGGATGGGTTAACTGCATAAGAAATGTTTGTGTACATAATTAATGTATTACAATTTAGATACTGTCCTATGGCAACTGATCTTGGGCAGTTCACAAATAATAGCATACAAACCAATACAAATCAAAATCAAGATAACTTCAAAAATGGGTCATAATTAACTTTTTTCGAGTCCATCATAACTTTGAATGGTTGTCAAGTGATCAGTCATAAATTGAGGACTACCTGTGTGGATAAAAAGTCTTCAGGGGGAATATAGAATTGGATATACAATAGTAGATGAACACATGGAACTTAAAGATATAAATGAAGGTAATTTATAAAGATAGAATATGGAAAATATAAGGTTGTTGGAAAAGAATTCAAGGTTGCTGGAATACCATTCCAGAAAAGAAAGGAAGGAGAAGGAGAGGATGGAAGGGAAGTAGGAAGGAAGAAAGGAGTAGGAAGGGAAAAGAGGAGAGAAGAGTGAGGAGAGAGAGTAGGAGGGAAGATAGAGAAGAGGAGTTGGAGAAGGGAAGGGTGGTAGGAAAGGAAGAAGAAGGAAAGGAGGGGAAGAAAAAAAGGATGGAAAGGGGTGGATGGTAGAACTTATAAAAGAATATGATGAAGTAGAATATATGTATAAAAGTATAAATGAAAAATGTATGATATGTGAAATATGATGATAAATATGTTCATATGGAAATAAAATTAAAAACTTTCAAAAAAAGAATCACAGAAAGGGCTCAGCTCCATGATATCATTCACAAGCTCAGTCAAGACTCTCAAGTCTAATGAATCTGACCCTGGAGTCATGGGACTTGCCTAAATATCCTCCTTAAACTACTTGATGCTTGCTTTACAAACGGACTACAAATTAAGCCAAATTAAGTGTCTGTGGAGAATCTCAGTCATTCAGGTCATAGTTGTCCCAAAGGTGCTTTTTCAAGAGAGTTTCTTTCTCTAGAATTGAGGTAGCTTCTTGGATGAGAAGCGAAACCTCTTCAAGGAAAAACAAAGTCCAGTTGCCTTTTGAAAAAAAGCACCTTTGGGACAAGCCAATTTAATTTAAGATATCCCTTTCTAAATCTCTTCCACCATTTTGATGACAATGATGACCTGTTGTTCTGTCTGGACTGCATTTACCAGGCCCCTGATTTGTGAACTTCTTACTTTTCCTGTCCGTGCTGGATAACCAAACAGCAAGTTGGTTTTCCTTTTGTAGGCAGGACTTTATGAACATCTGGTTTTCATTGATAAACCTTTTATATGAAGTCTTCACTTAGACTATCCTTCATACTCAATATCTGGTAAACCTACTGGTGTTTGGTTGGGGGGGGAAGCACAGTTTAATCATTTTTCCTGTCTCTTGAGTTGAAGGGAGACAGTGGCAGATCTGTGCCAGTTTTACCTGGCTACAAAAAAATAAAAAAAGATTTTAAAAAATTAACTCTCACTAGGGAGCTTGTGAAAAAGAAAGGAAGGAAAAAGAAGAATTACAATTTTTACCGTTGGTTCAGCTACTTGAGCCACAAAGGGAAAATGATTCTTGTCTGTTTTACCTGTCAAAACAAAAAGAAATGTTTCACAGTTGTGTCAAAGAAAAAAGAAACAACAGTTTTACAGTACATTCTTTCTGCCATCTTCACTAAAAGAAAAAAAAATAGCAGAGATGTGTATCAGTGAACATGCTAAAATAAAATATAAAAATCTAACCCTTCCACTGTTCCATTGATGATCCTGTTAAAAATACCTGGCATTGGAAGCCAGTGTTATGGTGATCACCAATGATTTAGAGATGTTCCTAAAGCAGGTTATAGATAGTTGGAGTAGAGCAGGGGTGGGTACCTCTTACCTTTCCTACCGGTTCGGGTCATGTCGGAAGTGCCGGTTTTGTGCACCCTTGTCACTTCCGGGTTAAAACCCTCTGCACATGCGCAGAAGGCTTTGCTCATGTGCAGAGGGTTGTTTTTCGGCCGATTTAAGGCTGAAACACCAATTTTTAGCTGGAGGACCAGTTCGGGGGCGTGGCCAGCTGGCCGTCGCTGCTGGTTCGGCGAGCGGGGGCAAATTTTCACTACTGGTTTGGGCGAACCGGTCTGAATCGACAGCAACCCACCACTGGAGTAGAGTGTTTTGACTATAATAAAATGAAGCATAGCAACTGGATAGCACTGTTTACAACTGCATTACAAAACAAAATGGCTCCCTAGCATTAGAAAAAGGAGACAAGCCACCTTCTTAGATGGACTAGAGGCTGGAAGCTGGAAGGTAAGGAATGATTTTAAACTCATTTTGTAGCATGTAGCTACAAAGTCTTCCCTGAACACCTCTACAGTATGCTTAACTAATCCTTATGTCAGCTGCTCTGTTTATTTGAACCGAGTTCCTCTTTGGGGGGGAAAGATCAAAGCAAAGCCAAGGAGCTCTACCCCGCTCTCTTATCTTACCATTTGATAGGCAAATGCTTATCATTTGCCTATCATTTTCTCAGAGGAGCCTCCCTCTTCTTCTACTTACTACTGACATAGTCCCAAAGCCTCTGTGCCATTTACAGCTTCCCTTGTAACCCTAGGTGCCTTTTCAACTTAAGCTTTTGGTTTACTTCATGCAGATATTAGCTACTTGGTTGTACACATTCTTTGTGACTTCCTCGTTCTATACATGTCCCTTTTAACTCTTAACTGAAATCTCTACATTTCATACTAGCATCCTAATCGGGATCCAATGTCGTCTTCTCATTGAAATGGAGTGATCTAGTGGTTGAGGCACCAGGATAGAAACCAAGGAAACTGTGAATTCTAGTGCCGCCTTAAGTATGAAAGCCAACTGGGTGACTTGGGCCAGTCACTCTCTCTCAGCCCAATTCTCTTCACAGGGTTGCTCTTGTGGAGAATGTAGGAGGAGGAAGGAGTATCATGTGTCTTTTCTGCCTTGAGTAATTTATAATATAAGATAGAATATAATACTTGTAATTGTTTGATTGAAGCTGAAGTATTTATTGACAGGAAGGACATTGCAGCAGATGATTTTATGTACTATGCTTAGGTCGGTCCGAAGACGGTGAAGTTCTAAATTGTCTTATAATAAAGGTGGTATAATAAATAAAATAAAATAAAATAAAGTTGTACTTCTAATATCTAATTTCTTAGATGCTCCCAACTGTTTTGCACTCCCTTTGACCTGAAGATATCTCTTTTCTGGTATTCAAACTTATCTTTTTAAAGGTGTTGTGTTACTGGCCAGACAGTTCTTCATGCTACTAATTAAAAATATTAGGAGCCATCAATCTGGAATATACGGTAGCTTTAAAAAAGAAAAATAAATTCTCTAAATCTGTATCATGTGGATGAGCAAAAATATTTTTTTAAATCCTGTAAAAAAAACATGGTAGCATTACTAATGGAATATATAATAACAGCACAAAATAAAAAACAATTTGCAAAAAAAAAAGAAAAAAGAAAATCCAAGATGGTGACGCCCATGGAGAAAACGACAGAGCCGGCTCCATGACATCATCACGAAGTTACTACCTACTCTATAGAACCAGATGGAACCGGTAGGAACCCACCTCTGATCTAAACCATTCTGCATGTAAGGCAAATTATTTAGTTTCTGCTGAATTGCTCCTGCACTTAAGTCACCAGTTTCATACTGAGAATTAGATTTGATTTTTAAGCAGACAAAAACCTACATTTGATTTAATTTAAATGTGAATGAAATAATTTCAGGCAGTTAAATGCAATTCATATTATTTTGTACTATTGATATGATATTCTCCTTCTGTCACACTGAACAAACCCTGTTCAAATAACAACATTTACAGGAAAACTATGGGCCACATTCAAGATTGCTGCAGTGTACTATATATAGGGTAAACTACACTTCTAATTTAATGTAAAGGGAGGAATGGATTAAAATGAAGAATTGTGACCTGAACAAAAGATACTTAATATGAATCCTGTGAAAATGTTGCTTCTGTAATAACTAGAAGGTCAGCCTTATAAACAAGGGGAAGGGGAAATTATTTTGTGGCTTTCGTTCTATGACAAGAAGAAGCAAAACTGAGCTAATACCTAAAATAATAAATTTCTGGTCCATGACAGTAATTATGAATCTGCATATAAACAGTCTCCCATGCAGTTCTAAAATTGCATTCGTGTGAAAGGATTTTGTTCAGTCAGGTTGTATATACTGAGGGATAGGGAGTTCAGAGGACAACCAACATAGACTCAGTTTATAGGCAATATTTTATCTAGTTTCAAGGGGACTCAACCACTTAAAGCATAGACACCAGAGTGAAAATGCCAAGGCATTAAAAACTATTTTGATTTCATTTAGCTCTCTCTCTCTCTCTCTCTTTCCCTATCTCAGAACTGTGTAGTAGAATATCGGTTTATTTCTTTACACAAATATTCCTCATTCTATGGAAATCAGCTATCATGTGAACTGAAACAATGAAGGATACATGTTATATACATGTTGGGGTACAGTTGCAGGAAAGGCATTTGTTGGTTGTCACACTCACATTATGCCTGATATTTGCTTTCCGTTGGGTTTCCTTAAATGAGTTCTTCTCACAACCAAACTAACCATGAATGAATTGCCTGGCTGCACAGCTGAGTCTGCTTTTAAGCTGCTTAAATTATTTTTTTACTAACATTTTCTCAAGGAAATATAAAAGCAGCATGTAATATATTCCCCTGCTTCATTTTAATATTCTTGTTTTCTGCTAAGAGTTTATCTTAGGGAGAGACAGTTTTCCCCATAATGAGGTAGTTAGATATACATATCCACACAGAAACCAGTGCTTTTTAATTTGTACCATTATATTCCTCCATCTTTTTTATCTTCAGACAGAAATATTGAGTATTTATTGCCCAGAGTCATTTAGGTGGCATGGATTGTTTATAAATGATATGATTAAATTATAGATACCCGTGTTTTCCCGAAAATAAGACAGGGTCTTATTTTCTTTTGACCCCTAAAAAAATTACTTGGGCTTATTTTTGGGGAGGTCTTATTGTTTTTGAGGTTCAGGAGGCAGTGAGCGTGGTCACCTTATGACTGCACATGCATTTAAATATATTTTGGGGAGGGCTTATTTTTTGGGGAGGGCTTATTTTAATGCTTCCACTCAAAAGTCTGATTGGGTTTACTATCTGGGAAGGTCTTATTTTGGGGAAACAGGATAGATAGATAGATAGATAGATAGATAGATAGATAGATAGATAGATAGATAGATAGATAGATAGATAGAT
>JANHFT010005630.1:22081-32880 GCA_032467955.1 Pseudoxenodon macrops
AAATGGAATATGTATGATATGTGAAATATGATGATAAATATGTGAATGTTCATATGGAAATAAAATAAAAAAGGATAAAAAGTCTTCAGATCCAGGGAACCCTAATATCTACAGTAACTCAATACTATTAAGTTAAAATTGGTTCCCCCACATCCAGATGTGCATGCTAGAATAGGACATGCTTCAACAGGAGTTAAAAGATGTATTTCAGCATCAACATAATGATTATCCCCAGCCCAAACTAATAGATGTCCCTCAATAGCTTCATGCATATATTAAACAAGAGAGGAATTGCTGGAACTTCACATAATAATCCCCCCAACCAACAGCGCAAACTGGAACTGGTCATGAAAGTAGGAAAAGCACTACCATAGAATGGTACCCTCCATTCCTAACCCCTATAACCATTTTTAAAAAGTAGCATGATTGACAGTATCAAAGACTAAAGTGAAACCAAGGAACACTAGGATCTACATCAGACCTGGGCATTTTACAGCCTCAGGCCACATCCAGCCCATAGGCAGTCCCAATCCAGCTCATGGCATCAGCAGTGGGGATGGGGGCATCATCAACATAGGTGGCAGAGGGTTGATAGTAGAGGTAGAGTGTCAGGGCAGCAGGAGTGACAGGTTTGGGGTAGTGGCATCAGGGATAGGGCAGCAGTGGTGGGGAGCTATGGTGATGGTCTTCCATGTGGTTCCTTCAGAAAATAATTGCTTACCCTGATCTACATACTATCTCTATCCCAGATCTTATCAATTAGTGTAATAAAGACTGCCTCAGTCATGAATCACCATATTATACCTGAATGAAACATGTTTAGATATTCTGATGCCTTCAAAGTTCCCAGTAATTACAGGCCAAACATTTTTTCAATAAGCTTCACCCAAAAGGGAAGTTGAAGATGTATTTGTTTAAAATCACTGGGTCTAAGATCGATCTGTTAAGGAGGGAACACACCATCACTCCTCCAAGACCAACTGCACCACCCCCTCTCTCAACAAGGCTGACAACCCAAGAGGAATCTAAATCCAATAAATAGATGTCTGAATTAATGTAGTGGTGAATCCTTTCCACTTTCTCAGGTGTAGCTGACTCAAACTCATCCCAGATCACTCAAAACTCACAAACTGAGCTCTAGTTACCTCAGCTGTACCTGCATACTTGAGTTCTCTTAGCAGAGAATCTGAACCACTTTTTCTGACAAATAGATGAATATTTTTCACAGTAATTCAGCAGGAATGCATCACCCTCTAAAGGGCTACTGGATGACTAACTGCAGATTCTTGTTCCCATGAATTAATTCCAGATATGTGCACATATCCATGTTCAGTCAGATTCACTCCAGATATTCCTCCAAAGACATTCCAGGTGTCTCTTCTGACATTTCGTTTCCCCCAAAGTTCTTGAATGAATGAAGCAAGGTGAATCCCAGTACTGATGCATAGGGAGAAACCTCATAGAATAATAGAGTCCATGTCTTCTGCCATCAGCCCATTCCAAGCAATGTCTAATGCCTTAGCCCAGTTGCCCATCAGATCTTCAAGGAAAAACTCAAGCTTCCTCTGCAATACCATTAGGTTCATCAGTTGCCTGAGGCAGGAGATCAAATGAATTTTTTCCTCCCAGAATGTGTACCTATATTAAACTGAAGACAAACAAAATTATCTATTCATGACAGTAGACTGAAGGCAGTGTCTTCCATTGCCAGATCACGTATCAACAGTTCCAAGACAAAAAACAACAACACCAGATCTAAATTGCAGCCACCAGTATGTGTCAAGTCATCAATGATTTGGGAGAGATCTACATGGTTCCCATGTAGGCCATAAACTCTTGAGCCACACTAAATGTCACTATGTCCAAGCCCCATTGCAACATCATAGGTTTAATTAACTCAACCGTGGTGATTATGGGGCTTCCATCTGAAAGAAAACTGAAAGCCAAATCAAGATAAACAAAAAACAAAGAGCATATCAATCAATCAGATAAATAGATAGATGATAGATAGATAGATAGATAGATAGATAGATAGATAGATAGATAGATAGATAGATAGATAAAGATTTGCAATTCAGAATCACAGCATCCAATAAACTGAGGACATGGAAAATGCAAATTCTAAAAAAGTTGAAGAAAATACCCTGAAAGAAGCCAATAACAAATCACTGAGAAAAAACAAGAATAAAAAAAATTGAGCAAACAGATAAGTAATATTGACAAGAATCCACATTGATATGTCCCTGCCCTCAGCTGGTGTCAAGTTCAAGAATTTTTTTTGGGTAAGATTTGTAAAGTCATGACTCTTCAAGTTTATTATTTGGGTGACACACAGCAATAAAAATCAGAACAGAAAATCAAAATTGAAAAAGAAAATAAATAGTATACAAAATCAAAAGGAGAATGCAGAAACACCACATAACCAAGGAAAAATCAAAGCTGGCAATAACATACTGTCAGCATAGAATAGATTTATTTATCATCATGTGGAAGGAAAAAACAGATCCTTATGACTGTATGGAAGTCCAATACGTTCATGCCATCTGAAACTCAGAGACAGATCATTGTAAAGGACAGTTGCAGCTCCTTAAGCATGAGCTGTGAGTCCAGGAGAACTCTTAAATTATATATTACCTTTAAATGAGAATGTGCAATGTCATTCAAAGTCAGTGTTGAATACCTAACAGAACAGATCCCAGACCAAAAATCTAAAGCCACTCAGTGCTTTTCTCCTTGCTGACTCCCATAGATTCCACACACTGGGATAGAACTAAAAGGGTCTTACTGGGTGGTGTAAGTTCACATAAACCAACCAAATCAGTTTGAAAATACAATATATATTTCTTAAGCATGAAAATAACTGCAGTTTACATTGAGCTCCCAGAAAAGTATTGGCAGCTTGATGAGCAATGCTGAACAAAAGCAGAAACATAGCTTGTATACGTTTAAGTTAAACAATTCAAAGACAAGACAAAGCAGACACAGTGTAAGTTACAGTATGACATTGCATGTTTTGATATAGTCATCTGGATGACCTTCTCATCATGTAGCCCTTTTTACTAGGTCAACATGCTGGCTATATTATCTTTGAAATATGACCAGTGAACATATATAATGTAGTTTCTTGGATCATTGGTTCCTGTCTGATTTCTCCCCATGGCCAGCCAGGGCAACTTTCTGGTGTCTTCATCTTTTTGTGAATGTTTTATGACAAGGGGACTTCAAGCAGTTTAAACCACTGGAGAATGGGATGGGGTATTTATAGGATAGTAGTGAATACAGCTCACATGTTTTGGAACCACCTCCTGGTCATCTGCAGCAGAGATGTATAACTGGATATTATAAGTATACTGATGATACTTGACCTGATGTTGAAGGATGACCTCATCCAATGGCTTCATTTAAATGTTAACCAATCCACAGTTACATTTTCTGAAATTTGCTGATCACAGTAACCTTTCAGATTACTTTTTCAGTTTCACTGAACCTCTTAATTAAGCAATTATTATGAATCAGAGAGAATAATAATCCAGTCAATTGTGAAGAATTAAGCACAAGTGGAAAAGATCAGGGTGGGATAAAATATATCATGAACCTAATGAAAAGTTTCAGGTATCTAGACTGCCAAGGATGCTGAAGAGGGATAAGACAGAGACATAAGGTTAGAAACATTTCAGATGTGAGGGGAAAGGCAGACATTTAAACCACTGTAAAAGAAAGACAGAACAGCCAGGAGGAGACCACGGGAGTTCTTTCTCTATACAAATTTCTCCTGAACTCCCAAGTTGTGAATCAGAAGGTAGCAATGTATCAAAGTTTTGCTCTCTGAATAAAGAAAGGGTTCATGATACTCCAGAAAGGAAATAATGTAGAAAACTCCATCAAAGTCTTCTATAATTTAAATTGTTTCATTTATATAAAACTACTGCTGAAACATTTAAGAAAGAATGCCAAAGTTAAAGAGTAGCCATACGCAGCAGGAATGATGAAACTTCCAAGTCTTCCAAAGTTTCGGGCATATGTAGCACTTCTTTTTGAAGACTCATACAGCTGTTCAAGAACTTCTCTTCCAAAATCACCAGGTAGATGCATTAAGAACTACTTCCTTTTGCTGGCAATCCTATTGCTATAATACAACTTTCCAGGGTGTAAGAGGGATCTTTTAAATTGTGAAAGAACTGAACCAGAATAGAAATATATCAAAACTCTGATCACAGCATTTTTCTGCTTTTTAAAAAAAAGGCAATTCTACTATTCCATTTTAAAATGTCATTTCTAATGTGAAGCCTGGTAAATAGGAATGAAGTTGCAAATATGTATGGCTTTCAGCCATCATTCCTGGAATTGGTAACTTTGCAAACATAGGATATTCACGTTGGCATATTACACTTTGCAACCAGAAATGATTTTATTCAAAGGATTGAATCATGGGTTGTGGAGACACTTCAACTTTAGTCTCAGATGAAATATTCTTCCCCACTCAAAACTGGTGTACAATTTACGGGTTTTTTGAAATCATAATCCTTGCTTAAAGAGCAGGTGGCAATTGTGGAAGGTTGTCTTTTGCACAAATCTATCTGGTGCAAAATTGTGGTGGTGGGGAGAGAAATCTGGATGTTATCATTTACTGATGATTGTGGCCCCTCTGAATTTTTAACTGCCTCATAGGTAATATTTTTGAATTTCTTCAGGACTCTGGTGGTTCTGATTGATCTCATGGCTAGGTTACACAATCCATCATTCAACATCAAGCTTGATGACTGTCAATCTTCTTTAGACCATATATGGATCTCTTTCCCATGCTTGTTCCTTACTCCATCCTGATCATCCCTTGGCTTTTCAGTCTGGCTCATCTCCTCTACACTGTGTACTAGATTCAGGTATTGAAATTGCTTTACAATTACTAAATTACTAAAGCCTGAACTTTCAAACTTTCCATGTTAGAACAAAGCAACAATAAGTATATCTTAGTTAATCATAGTCTTGTATTGTACAATGGTCTGAATCAAGGGATCTCAGATATGAAAAGGTTTCCATGTGCATTGGAATTTGATAATGCTTAAGAGCTTCTCACCTGAACAGAGATTGCATATTTTTGACAAACCTTTACATGGATTTCTTTGTGTATTTCTTGAATAGTTAAGGACCCTCAGATGTATATGCAAAGACTTCCATATGCATTGAAATTTGATAGTGCATAGGAATTTCTAATCTGAACAGGGTTTATCTCTTTTTAACAAGCTGCTACATGGATTAATTTTTTGTAATTCTAAATGGTTAAGTGGTTTGACCCAATGTGCCTCCTTTCCATATCACTCTGGTAATATTCATAGAAAACCATACTCAAGATATACATCAATGCCACACCCTTATAGTTATAAATCATAAACATCATATTCAGCTTTTGTTTGGGAAATGGCTCTTCAAAGCTGGACCTCTGAAGAAAATAGTAGTCGCCTTTGCTTGCCGCTTTAGAATATTTCAATTTATGTTCAAAGGAATGCAAGACTATATAACTTATCACGGCAAACATTTTCTGTTTTATTAAGTTTCTTACTTATTTCTAAATCTTAGTGCAACTGAATTCCCTGCAGTCTATGAGTGCAGATAAATGTCATGAAATTGTGTGCTTATCATCAATGTGGCTGGCTTGTATGAGTCTTACAATAAAGTAGACTTAAAAAGAAAATGGGAAAACATATGTAATGACTGTTACTTGAAAGAGGCAGTGGCAGCAATGAATTGTCACAAAATAGGTCTTGTGCTCTAATATTAAGGGAAAGAGAGACTTGGATCTAAGCAAATGAATTGCATGCACATGTCATTCCCACAGCCATGGGAAAGCAAAAGAGCCTCCACATCTATTGCTTGCCATATGCCACAGCAATATCATTATATTCTCAGCAGTAAGTTAAATCTAATGAGAGAAAAGTGCTAAAGAAGTAAATGAGGAAATGGTAATGGCATGTTGAAGCATATTGATGTAATCTGTCAACTTTTCACAATGGTTATACTTTCTTAAAGTGGTAGATCACTTGAATTAGGTATATTATTCAGAGGATATCAGCTACCGGTATATCTTTGCTAACCATATGTTAAGATGTTTATATGTAAAAGCTCTATCTAATCTATTGTACTGATTTATTTACAGTGTTCTTCCTCTAATCTTTTTGGTAGGGTTTCTTCTGAATATGCAAGAAGGCTGACATAAATATAGAAGTATCAGAATGGAATCTCAGAATTGAAAAATTAAGGAAGTTTCCTGATTTGTATAGCTACTTAATTAAGAGGGATTATATGAAATATGTAGACCAAAAGTGCCTATAAGGAAAACTGCAACTTTTATTGAAAATAATGGAGCTGACTGCATGCCGCACTTGTATTTAGCAAGGTACACTTCCAATTAAGGACAAGGAGACTTATTTTCCGAGCTTGCATTCACCAAGGGAAGGATAACGGTTCCACAATAAAGCCCAAAATGATTAATTAAACTAATTAAAACTGTTATAAAATGCAGCATACGGCATGAGACTGAGCAAAAATGCTTGCAACTATTGTTCCACCTTAATAGAGAGGAAAATAATAAATTATACTGCATTTCAGGGGTTACCACTAATATTCATGCTGATGCTTAGATATTTGATTTATAAAATTTTAATGTGAAAAATATGTAAAGTTTAGCATTTATGCATTGCATGGAGAAACTTGAGGAAAGTAGGAAAGTGCTAAATTACTCATAAGTGTAACATCTTGTGTGGAGGAAGGGAGGATGAATCCCAGATGGTTGTAAATGTGACTATTTGATTGATTGATTGTTTCTATTCCATTTGTAAAGTTTGATTTCAAGAGTAAGGTGACTCAGAAAACTTTCATTCTTGATAGGAGAAGTATAATATTGGTCCTGTTCATTTTAAAAAAAAAATCTGGACATACAATATATAGTCATTTATCTGACCATACCTATGATTTATTTCTATATATGAAACTTACTTTTGACATAAAAAAACATGACATTTTTCAAAATGTCTCTCTGTTGAAGGTATGCATTAGAAACGTCACATATTGCTAGCCAACAAAAATGAAAACATTAACAACCCAAGTAGCAAAGGTCCTATTTGTACATTTGAAATAAAATGTATTCTTCTTCATGATTCAGCTTCTATTTCCTTTGTTAAATATAGTCTTGGATCACAATTCTTTCATTTATACAGAACTTGTTATTCTTATTGTATTGTATGAGTATTCTCCACAAATCTGTTTGCTACTCTGAATACATTGATATATGTTTGCAATACTTCATAGAAATAAAGGTCATGTATGTACACTTATGCAAATACATACTGTATACATGTATATATTCCACATTTGATTTGGCCACTGTTTTCTAGATATTCCATTATTGTCCTGGCTCATATATAATACTAAGCCATTAACCATGGATTAAATAATTGCTGAATTAATAAATACATAAAGTTGGAAGGGGGATAATTATGACTTATTGTAATATTTGAACTTATCTTTATTTCTAAGTAATACATGTTTTACTTAGAAATAAAGTTTTCTAAGCACATGTTTTCTTGTAGGGGGTAGCTTTTAGATTAAAAAAGAATTTAGAATACTTAAACTATGTGATTTAATTTTTCCTTGCATTTTTCAGACAGCCAGAAAATCAGGAAAAAAAATTCCATACTGTGTTAATTTTCCATTGCTGTCCAAAGCAATTAATAATAAATAAATAAGTTGTTTTACATGCGTATGTAATGCTATATCCCAATTCCCCAAATATATATATTTTAAAAGCTGAAAATAAGTTATTTTACAATCCCCCACCTCAAAGATCCAATTAATTAGCACAGCAGCAAATATATTAGACAGACAATTTGCTATAAGGTTGCTTTTTAATTATATAAGTACAAAAATATTTGAATTACCAAAATGCAGACGTGGTCACTTAGACTACTGTAGCGGTAGTAAAATATTTTTGCTACATTGTTATCTTAGTCCAAAGATCTATTATTTATTATTCACTGTAGCTAAGTTATCTCAAATTGCACCTTTTAGGTTGTCTTGACTTTGTTATATCACATCTGTATAGAATGCACTGTTATTATCTTCAGGGTTCATAAAAATATTTTTATCCATAATAAATTCAAATTATGAAACAAAACTGTCAATTATCTTAGTGTAACTTGTAAAATCTGCTACAGTAGGTACCGCTGTCAAATAATTGACATCTTACCAGTCATATTTTGTTTTTCAAAGCTGTTTTTTCTAGTAGCACAAGTATTTTCCAGTATCCAGCAAGCTCCTACTAAATAATTAAATATAGAACCAGCATTATTTATCTCCAATACAGTTGCCTAATATCTTTTAAATTCATTCAGATTGGTGGTCTTCCATGTTGGCAAACATCACAGTATCTTGTTATAGTGCAGTGGTAAAGCACCTGCAGTATATATGTTGTGTGCACTGGCCAAGTTGTCTTATTTGGTCTTTGAGACTCACATCACCCTGAACTGGGATCACTGGCATTATCAAGAGATAATTCCAAGATGGCAGTCATGTTTACTATAAGATTCAAAAATGCATGACATATTAAATGGTTTTAAAATGAACATGTCATATTATAATTATTAATTCCAAAAATGTTTTAAGGAACAGAAAAAGCTAAATGCTTAGTTAGGCTTTTCTTGCATTTAATATTATAGAATTGTAATGAAAATTAGTTGCAGTTAACTCTTAGAAAAACAGTAGGCCACATTAGAACTTGTCACAGTTCTTGTAGCCTCAAAATAGTCTTTATTTCTTTTTTCCAATTTTGCCATATTGGGAGAACACTGAATAAAACAGCTACATGTGTAGAATATATGACTATGTTTATCAGGGGAAAAAAGTCTGTCTTGATTTTTTTTTTAAATGTATTGCCATGCATTGAAATGAATTAGCTGTTGTAGGACCAAGTAGACATAGGTGATGATCCCAATCCCAATCCTTTTCAGAGGAGTTTTATTTTATTCTGGGATCATCAAAGAAGTATCAACTTTTACATAGATAAATAAATAAATGATTGATAGACTGCTTTCTTTGATTTCAGTATTAGTTGACCAAATTCCAGTTTTCATCACATATATTTGTGGCAATATTTAATGAAGACATCTTAAATTCTCAATTGCTCTTTACAAATATCACAATGTGAGAATGATTATATCTGTTCACTTGGAGACTTTATTAATTGCTGTAGTGTAAACTTGAAAGCAATTAATTATAAACAAAAAAAAACAAATAATATATTTGTTTGCACTGGAATAAAACCATTTATTTCACAGAAATACTGGAATTATATTGGACTAATATTCAGATATTCACAAAAAGTAACAGCCAGTGGATGGATGGTTTATTTAAGTTATATAAAGTAATAAATTTCCTTAAATCAATCTGCCATGAAATTATAAGTGACAAGGGCCAAGATTTAAAACAGATGTTTAACAGAAGATTCTGTACTATTCAACTATTCAAATTCTGTTTTGATTAAACCATAGTACCAATTTCAGAATACATGTTGTATAATATGTCTATGGAGATACTTAGTCCCAAAGGTGCTTTTTCAAGAGGCAACTGGACTTCCTTTCTTTTTTTTTTGAAGACATTTCGCTTCTCATCCAAGAAGTTTCTTCACTCTGATTGAATGGTGGGGAATTCCTTGCAGACAGCTGGTTATTTGCATTATTTTAGAGAGTTGTTGAGGCCGCTTGGAGTTTTGTCTGTGTCCTTTGCAGCCAGTCCAAGAGGATAGAGCTAAAAGGAGCCATCTCCCACAATAATAGTCCAAAGAAGTTTAAGACTATCCAGTTTGCTTCACTGAGACAAAAAAGGTGTTTACTTCACCTCACCAATGTGAATCATATTGTCTTCATGACCTGATTACATTTGTCAAAGTTAATCTACATTATTTAGAACTGCTCTAGATTATATAAGGTTTTACTGTATTAATTTGCAGCTATTTTATGAGATTATAATTGTTTGGAGGTGTAAGGAATCTGAAAATATTTTATGTTCCCTGTTTATTTATCTTTAATATCTAAATGAAGCTACAGGGAAAGGTCACATAGGACAAGTTATTATCAACATATTCATGATATTCAATATTCTGATCTAAGCTGGGGATGCTGTCAAAATCCTGAATAGCTATCTGAAGATTTTTGATGAATGAATAGGGCAAAGTAACCTCATATTACATCTTCTGAAATGGAACTGCTAATTGTCAATAGAAATGAGGACAATCTAATAACATTGACTCCAGCAGTAATTTTGGATAAGTTACAATTAGTGACCTGGGATGGTTTCTTAGTCTTTGAGTTTCTGCTTAAAGACCAGGTAGCATTATCTGCCAGATTTAGCTTGTGCCCCATTTAACACTCTGCCTAGATAAAGGTGTTTTGGCAACCAACTCCATTAATCATCCCAGACAATATATCTGCTAAAAATGCAGTAGGCCAACTCTTGATAGGCCATCCCCATTAATTCAGAATAACACCATTGCTGGAGTTGTGCTTTGATTGCCAAAAGGTTTCCAGTCTCTTCTGAAGCTGCTAATTGTTACCTTAATTTTTTAAAGATATTCCAGGTAACATCTAGTTAAATTTGCCTGCCCAGTCCACTCATCAAGAAGAGGGCTGGTGTTGTGTGGATTCTCCTCTCCAGGATAATTATGTAGGGTGATTCAGGCAGGGCTTTTTTTCAGCCGGAACGCGGCGGAACCGCGTTCCGGCACCTTTTTCCAGGTTCCCCCGCCTGCCCCC
>JANHFT010005631.1:33018-50385 GCA_032467955.1 Pseudoxenodon macrops
ATTCTATTCTACTCTACTCTACTCTACTCTACTCTACTCTACTCTACTCTACTCTACTCTACTCTACTCTACTCTACATCTCTGTACAAGCTAACAGTAAACAACAGTGAAGGAAACACCAAGACCACACCTACTAACACTTGTTATGGAACAGACTAGTACCTGGAACATTGTATTTTCTTTGAATTATTATTCCTTTTTTATTATTTAAGTTTTCAGCAGCAACAGCATGATTTGGACAGGTCTATAATTACCTTTTTCAATGTTTGCATTTTTAATGATTAAAGTTAAAAAGATGTTTTACATTTTAGCTTTTTTCCTTTTGCATAAAGTTTGATTTTGTTATTTCTGGCGAGATTGGCTTATCTACCAAAAAGAAAAGGAAATATTGAATATAGTAACACAATACAAGCCAGTGGGTTTTACCTCTGAAATTATTTCACTCTTGCACTTTTTTATAGAACAACAGCAGAGATTGTGAGAATCTGTTTACTCACACATACCAGGGAAACAATAGAATATTGTAACTCAGGGTTAAATTGGCAATCAATGGGTACATAAAGATAAACAATATCTATATGCCATTCAAAAGTGAAAATCAAAACGCCAAAAAGAAACAAAAAGAACACAACATCTCCTCACCAGCAATCAACATCCAGATGAGCAGAAATTACTATCAAGTTTAACAAAGAAGAATCAAACAATATCCCAATCAACAAATCACCAACTCAAGACAAATAAGCTAACAGTAAACAACAGCCCAAACAAGAAACCACCAAGACCATTCCTAACAACACTAACAGGACATGGCTATATGTAAAATAAGAGCAAACCTCACTCCCTACTAGCACTGATGATATTAGTTAGTTTGGTAATGAAACGTCTGCAAGAAAATAACCAAGATCGGACAGCACTGAGGACTCCACATACCCATGTTTCAAGATAGATGCCAGGTGAGAAGCCCCCTAGAAGATAGGTGGTGGGAATATGACCTACTGAAGCATTATCCCAATAGATGATGAAGGGCTAATGTATGAAGAATTAGAGAGCTTCTGAAAGCAGAGGTGGGGGACTTTCAGCTTTACACTTTAGTCCCGTGATGGCGAACCTATGGCACATGTGCCACAGCTGGTACATAGAGCCCTCTCTGTGGACACATGAGCTGTCGCCCTAGTTCAGCTCTGCCGTGCATGCACACACACCTCCCTCTGGCCAGCTCGTTTTTGGGTCTCTGCCACACATGCACGGGGGTTGGGGTGCACGTGGGGGGTCACATGGGGGGAGGTCACACATGCATTGCATTATGGGCGTGCACGCATGCACTTTCAGTGCCGAAAAGGTTAGCCATCACTGCCTTAGGCTATCTGCTACTATATACAATGTGAAGCCAGACTTGGATGTTTTGAGGAACAATATCTCAAAATCTGGTGCTTTTCTTGCAGATGTTTCAGCACCAAACTAGGCAACATTATCAGTGTTGTTTACACCCACTATAATATTACCCAGTTTGGCAATGAAACATCTGCAAGAAAACCACCAAGCTCGGAGAGCACCAAGGACCACACATTTCGATTCTTGAGCTACGCATATTTTCTTCTATCAGTAAAGTTTTTTAACCAAGAACCATCCCTATATGGGGGGGGAAAAAGTACAGTTGCCTTTGGTGGACTTATGACTGCTCTTTGATCTGCTAGATAATGGGAAAACGGTTGCCAACCAAAAAAAATGCTAGGATTATTTTAAAACCCCACACAATATTAGAAAGTTCACCAAGGAGATTACTAATTGAAATGAATGTTAAAGAGATTAGCTGCTCTGTTCGTCATGTAATCTGTTAGCTAAGTGACTCAGTGGTTTATTGAGACTGAAACCTTTTGCTCCCCACTGATGAGTGTATGAGGACTTG
This sequence comes from Pseudoxenodon macrops, assembly GCA_032467955.1. Taxonomy (NCBI): domain Eukaryota; kingdom Metazoa; phylum Chordata; class Lepidosauria; order Squamata; family Pseudoxenodontidae; genus Pseudoxenodon; species Pseudoxenodon macrops. Next base: position 34,925 of record JANHFT010005631.1, read on the forward strand.
AAAATAAATCCCAATCTAAACAAGTGAGAACTTCACTGGGAATTTGGGTTTATATTTTCAAAAAAACATTTTAAAAATCATATCTTCACTAACATTTATAAAATTTGGGTGGTAGTAGCAACAGCACTCAGATTCATATGGTGTCCCATAGTGCTTTACATGGTCAGCGTAGTGACCCCAGCAATCTGAGTCCTCATTTTACCGACCTCAGAAGGCTGGAAGGATAAGTCAACCTTGACCTCCATCAGGATCGAACTCCAAACTGTGGGCAGAGTTTGCCTGCAATACTGCATTCTAACCACTGTGCCACCAGGGCTCAGCAGCACTCATTGTAGATTAAAATACCACCTGTTCTTACAACCTTCCAGTTAAAAACATGGAGCAGCAACTGGTCCTATAACTGGAAATTTAGCATTTTACGTTGAATTTTGCTCCATTAGAAAACCACTATATTGTTGTTAAAACAGTTTCAGTATTTTATACATACCTTTGTTTCAGGGGTGAAACTGCCGGTTCTGCCTGTTCGCTGGTAATAAATTCTTCTGGTTCAGAGAACAGGTAGTAAAAATGCTTTTAAAAATTAAAAATTAAAAAAGGTTCCCACATTGATATCACATCTGATTGTCACAGCTTATGAAACTTTTTTTTAAACTTTTTTTAAATCATTTAAAAAAAAAACTTTTTAAAACCCTGTGAGGTTCATACTTATTGCAGGGGCCATTTTGTGTAAAGTCCAGCTGCTTCTGCATAATGCGTGAGTCAGTTGTGTACGAGTCAGTTGTGTAGTTTTTGTGTTATTTTTGTGCAAAGTGTGATAGTTGGGTTTTGAGCTCTTTGTGACTCTGTGAGGTTCATGCTTATGCAGGGACCATTTTGTGTGCTTTTGCATTGTGTGTGAGTCAGTTGTGTAACTTTTGTGTTGTTTGTGTGTGAAGTGTAAAAATTGGTTTTTGACCTCACCCAATCACATGACCACCAAACCACACCCACCAAGCCACACCCACCAAGAACCAGTAGGGAAAATTTTTAGATTTCATCACTGCTTTGTTTGAATTTAAATGAGGCTTCTCCAGCCTGACTTTTTTTAATGTGTTGGAACTGCTGCTTTCTGAATTTTCGGCTAAAGTATCTAGCAGCGTCATATTGGGAAAAGGATTTGTTCCTTGAAGGCTGCAATTTTACATCTGTCCTGAAAGAAATTATTCATATACTTATGGTAATGGAAAACGAAACTAATGCTCTTCATGGCAATATTGATGTGCATCCCTCATACCTCTGAATTTGCAGAAAACTATAACTTGCACTGGTCCCCTATCTGAACTTTATTAAGCTTTAGGCATTAGAACATTGTTTCTGAACCTTGGGAAGTCTAACATGACTGGACTTCAAATCCCAGAATTCTGGCTGGGGAATTCTGAGAGTTGAAATTCATCCATCTAAAACTTTCCAAATTTGAGACACACTGCACTAGACTGTCCTTACACATTTAATGAGGAACATTTTCAGGCTAGTGGCGGGTGAACTTTTGATCTTTTTGTTTCCAATCCAATCTCACCTGTGGTGAAAAAAACAAACAAACATCAACCCTATTAAGGTATGTGGGGGGGGCAGAGTTGGAGATGGGTTAGAGCTGCCTCTAGAATTATAGTACATGTCCAGGGGCTCCTGGAAGTCTGGAAATCTTTCTTGCTTCAGGAGAGCCTCCAGAGCCCAGGTGAGGCCATTTTCACCCTCCTGGAGGCTCAAGGAAAGCCTGCAGAGCCTGGGGAGGGCAAAAATGCCCCCCTGCCATGGTGCAAGAGGCCGAGTAGGCCATGCCCACCATGGACACACCCACCCAGAACCAGGAAGATAACAGGTTTCTTAAAATTTTGAATCCCACCCATGGTTGCGTCCGGCTCTTGGTGATTCTACGGGCCAGGTCTTGCCACATCTTTGCACTGCTTCTTTTGAGTTGTACTATGCTCTCGCAGGTGTTAACATTGATGGTATCACAGTGTTCTTTGATGCCCTGGTTTCCTTTTACTGCTAACTCTTTCCAACATAATTGTTTTCTCCAATGAGTTCCCTTACATGGCATGGCCAAAATAAGTGAGATGCAGCTTCATGATTTAAACCTTCTAGTGACATGGCTGGTGTTATGCGCTCCAGTCACCTTTGCTATCCAGACAGAAGCCTTCTCCAGCACCACAGCTCAAACTAGAACCAATATCCTCATGTAAAACCAAACTCTTGACAGGCTGCTGTTAGGAAGCCTTTGCAGCAAGCGTTTTTACCAAAAAACAAAAATGGGGAGGGGAAGATAGGATTTGCTCATGTCCTCCTCCCCAAAAATAAACCCAAGCTATGATCACTAAAGGTAAAAACTTTGGCTATGGGCTGGTGACAAGAATAAGAAAGTAGGAGGGCCTTAAGGAATGCCCTGTTCAGAGGGGGGGGTGTTACCAATGTGTTCCCAAGGACTGAGGTTATCTCTCGGCTTCCACCTCTAAGGTTCAGAAGAATGTGTATATATTTTGCTGTAGAGTATTTCTGTGTCTAGATTGGATTCCAAAGCCAAGCTTCCAATCACATGCTATTTTCAAAGTCAAAGCAATTCATAAGTCTTGGGATCTGATGGACGCCAATGGACATTCTTGATTGTTCCAATGCTTGGATGTCTCACTTTAGGCCTCCTTACCCAAGAAGGCTCAAGTCTTCTAGCATCTCATTTACTTTCTTGTAAAGCTGCTGCCAACTGAATCAAAAGCAGACATAGCAAAAGAGATGTAAGTAGGAGAGATAAGGATTCGCTCTCCACTTATATAAATTATGTCTTATCTGCATATGTAAAGCACCCAAACAATGCAATTTTTCTGTTCTTTCCCTCTCCTGAATATGTTTTCGTCAGGCAAATTGCCTCTTTCTTTCCCGCCTATCATTTCACATCTCTGTTCTACACTTCACTAATGTATATCTCACCAGCATGCACATATACACAAGCAAACTAATATAGCTTATGCATGCACTAAATAGCAGCTTTGCACAGGGGTGAAACCTAGCAGGTTCTGACAGGTTCTGGGGAACTGGTAGCAGAAAATTTGATTAGTTCGGAGAACCAGCAAATACCACTTCTGACTGGCCCCAGAGAATGGAACAGAATGGAGATTTTACAGTATCCTTCCCCTGGAGAGGGGTGGGAATGGAAAATTTTGCAGTATTCTTCTCCTGTCACACCCACCAAGCCACGCCCGCCATGCCCTGCCCACAGAACTGGTAGTGGAAAAAATTGGATTTCACCACTGGCTTTGCAGCAGCAGCAACAATCATCAGGAAATCCAGAAATTCTGGATTATCATATTCTCATGTGAAAACCAAAATAAACATCCTGGCTACGAGACCTATTGGCCACCAAGGAAATCAGTAATCTGGTATAAAAAGGAAAACCCCCAAATGTCCCTCTTGAAAATAGAACTAAAATGATCAGTTAAAGTGACCACAGCAGGCTCTGATGACCAATGAAAGTTGGGCAGATTTCAACCTCTGGCCATGTCAGCACTCACTATATTGCCTATACATTCAGTTTTGTGGCAGGGGAAGAAGAAAAATAACACCAGAAAAGTTGCAGATGCCAGGAGATCAGGACGAGGTGAAGGCACTATCACGAGGACCTGTTGCATCTAAACAATTAAGTGGGAAATGAGAATGAGTCATTACAGAGAATTCTGTTGGATGTATTACAAAAGAAGAAAATTCAACAAATTCATATTCTTCCAACAGATTGAAAAGCTGGGTGCAGAAATTTAGGACGGATCGTCACATAGACAAAAATCTATGTGAGCACCAAAAATTGACACCAACTTGACAGCACATAACCAGTCTACCAGAATGTAATGTATGTTGTCTGAATTTAACACACTGATTTCAATTAAAAGGCCAATCCTTTAATATAGGCTTCTAAATTACCGGTAGTCAAAATCTATTCTTTTCAAAATTTCTTCCTTGTTCCCTTAAAGCTTTTTCTCATTTGAAAAAATCCTTTTAGACCTTCCTCAGTGGTCAGTATTTGTGTAAGCATAATGCCTATTCCTGATGAGAATATCTAAAACTGCATTCAGTGCCTTGATCTATTTCTTTTATTGTAAATTTTTGTGCTTTTCAGTAAGATGCCTTTGGCACAGCTGTAGTGTTTTAAAAGGCTTTTATTGGATAGTTGGTCCAGGCAGAATAATTTTGCTGTTCAGATTTTAATTGAAGAGAGCAGCCATCCCCAGAACAAATTAAGTGGTTGAAAAATTAGGTTAATATTTTGCTTGAGGTGGTTAAAAAACACAACCTTGCCTATTCTTTTTAAATATAAAAAGAAAAGCAATTCAATAGATTGTATTTAATAAGTCAGGAGGAAAATTGCCAATCTGCTCCTGCGTGTAAGAAATGTATAATGGAAAAGCTAATTTATTGCTAAACCTGTAAATGCTACTCCAGAATTAACTTAATTTTATTTTTAAAATTAATTATCACTTAGATGTCATAGTTTTGCAGAGTTAAAAGAATAGCAATCCAAGGGGTTAACAATAGTTAAATGTACAGTTGGAAATGGTTTTAGGAGGCAATTACAGCCTCATTTATCTTGATAAAAACTACTGCTAGAATGCCAGTCAATTGCTTAATAAAACTTTATCAGTTGACTGCTTTTTATTGTTGTCAAATAGCATAACAAACAAAAACATGAAATCAAGATTCTGAATTAATTGCATTGTTTGCTTTTTAGAAAAAAAATCCACATTACTTGGTAGTCACAGCAATTACTATTAATTTACTGGCACCTAACTAAGTGCAACTGATTGCTATCTGGTGCTACAACATACATACATATGTGTGTGTATAATAACCCAGTACACCTGGCATTCTCTTCCATTGCTACTGCCCCCATATCTTTAGCAGCAGTCAAGAAGTTCCTAATTCAAAACCCCAGTGAAATTTGGGAAGGAAAAAGCCAAGCAATCTCCACTTTTATATTGATGGATTGGTTTGTTTTATATTGATTGGTCATGGTCAGTTAAGGGAGATATAAATCAAAGGTACTCTGGACACTTTGGTAACACTTGGCAAGAACACAAAAGTAACAGTGAAAACCTGTTCAGAGCAAAATTAGATTGGGAGAAGTTTACTTGATAAATAGTTTGGAAAACAAGTGAAGGAAAGGGTGATTCCAATCAGTTCTTACTTCAGGTTTCCAAACTGGGGAACTTGGTGATTAACCTAGTTAGTCTTCCCCCCCCCCACACCTTAGATATGTAGTAGATTGGAGGAACAAAGGAAGTAATGCTTGAAATGGGACAGATCTTGTTAATACAGACAAAACGAATTTTGAGCGAAAACTTTACATATAATTTTTTTTTCTTTCTCTTAAAATGGTTTGTAGTTACTATTTAAGCTGGAGTATTTTCTTCAATTATACTACGTAGTCTGGTATGGTCCCTGTGATTAAATAAAATGGCAGGTTTATGCTATATTGATGTTTATTGTGACGGGACTACCTTAACATACGTTTGTGTTTTCAGATGATACATATAAAAGAAAACATTCATACATAGTTGCTGCAAAATAGAAGAAAGTGAGGAAAACTTCTGATATTTTAGAGCTGTGTCATTTTCTTTGAAATAGCTTCTGTTGGTTCCTATTGTCTTTCTTTCAGTAGATGCACTCAGGTCTAAAGCCTTTATCACCCTTGTGATGCGCCCTAGCTCTAGAGCAGGGGTCTGCAATCTTAAACACTGAAAGAGCCATTTGGACATGTTTCCCACAGAAACGAAAACACCGGGAGCCACAAAACCTGGGTGAGTGTGGCCAACTCAACATCACTCACTTCCACCAGCCACATAACCCCCTAGCTACGACTACCCAGGCGGTATTAGGGCAGAGAACTGGTTGTTAAAAAATAATATATATACGTCCTTACCTTCTCAGGCCAGGCAAGGAGTGACTGGGAGGGAAGGGTGAGGGGTGGGGCCAGACAGTGGTGGGATCACCCAACAGGGAGCCACAACAGAAGGGCCAAGGAGCCGCATGTGGCTACGGAGCCACAGGTTGCTGACACCTGCTCTAGAGGGAGTTTTGTGTCTCTGTGTGAAACTCCCAGTCAGCAAGGTGACTGCCAAGATAAATCCCTGCAGTTTTCTTGGCAAGATTTTCACAAGTGCATTTCCATTGCCTTCTTCCTAAGGCTGAAAGAAAGCAATTGGTTCAAGATCACCCAGTTGGCTTTGTCTCTAAGGAAGTCACCCTCTCCCAGTTTCTAGCCTGTCGGGAGTCCCACAGTTCACTTCTCATCCAAGAAGTATCTTCCATTCTTCAGAACTGAACTGAAGAAGCTTCTTGGATGCGAAGCGAAATGTCTTCAAAGAAAAACAAGAATGTCCAGTTGCCTTTTGAAAAAGCACCTTTAGGACAACCATGTCCTGGATGAATCTCCATAGACACTACATAGTACCTTTTCCAGTATCTGCTTTTCTTCAACTATGTTATCACATAGTCATTTTGTTAGAATGGATGCACACACTATACTTGAAATGCCGACGCATCTAGATTCTCATGAGAGTCCCAAATTCAAATTTAAAAGTGCAATCATACCAGGCATAATTCCTTTTTTTTTTTGCTCCCTGGTTAACTTGAGCAAGAAAGTGGCATTAAGCATGTTTGTACTCAGAAAAGAGCTGACTAGGTCAAAAGCATTTTTCTTACTCAAATTCTGTCATGGGACAGTTGTGAAAGTTGACCTTTGTTTTCCCAGTGGAACAAAGCAGCTGTTGATTTAGAGCCCCCAAATATGCACTTTGACACTTGTCCTGCTAATATAACAGCTGAGAAGTCTTCCAGCGGTAAGAAGAAGTCCCGCATATGTAGTATGTATAATTTCCAAGCAGTTCTTCCTCCATTCCATTGAAATGAATGGAAGCTCTGCAGTCTCTCATTTTAATTCCCAAAGGGACAGTCAGGTTAATCCATCTTGGTTTCTAAATATCTTGGGAATGGTATAAAGTTAAATGGACTACTGTGGAATGAATTGTACCAGAGACTGCCCAATTTTAAACTTCGTATTGCTATCTCTGCTTTTCTCATTTAAATGTTTATTGTGGATTGAGAGAGAAAAACTGCTTGTATGCACATTTTTCTAAGCCTTGCAGCTATTAAATATTATAATAGCTACATAGTAATTTAAATGTATTTTCAAGTTCAGCTTGACTCCTGCTGTATAGAGGAACACCAGCATGTCATTTTTTGGGAGAATACAGAAGGTTGCTCATTATAATACCTTTATAAATATACTAATGCTTTTGTAATACTTATTTATATACTATTATAATAATTATTCCTAATTAAAACACCTGGTATTTGGATATTTTATTTTATACCTGAATAACAACATGGTTTCATTGGAAGGTACAGTATATGGTCAAAATAGGTACAACATAAAATTCAGGTTTTGCTTTATTAAAAGTGGCACTCCATCCAGAAACAAATACCACAAATTTGAAAGCCTTCACATTACTACGATTACCCTTTTGCCAAATCAGGTTAGTCTCCTTAATTCTATCTAATGATACTAATTGCAGCCAGAAAAGAAAAAAAAAGAACTTCCCAAGAAAGTAACCTATTATGGCTGCTCTATGAAGGGATATTTTTGCTGGGATATCAGAAGCCCAAACTTGTTCTTACACAACCAAGTACTGGACATGGAAAGCCAAAATGAACAGTGTTCCCTTCCCAGATACATACAGTATTTGCGAGCAGCCTTTGGGTCAAAACCAGCATGCAAAACCAACTACATGTTACAATTTCTAATTCAAAACAGAATCAATTGCATTAACCTTAGCCTATTTGAATGCCCTTCCTACATTGGTCAGAGAATAGAAATTTAAGAACATTCAATATATGGACAGATTATGCCCCTGGGATGCTAGTGTCATTGAGTCTCGTATGATCTTTTGCTATCAAGTTTATATAGATATTTGCCTTTGCTTCATACCCTACAACTAAATGAATAATTCTGAATGTTTAGACTTATTGTATTCAAAACACCTATTCTCATTTGGGGACCCCCATTTATCTCTCTAAATAGGGCAAAGCTTTGTTCTACCGGTTGCAGATTATAACAGGCCCTGATGAATTAACACTTGGCTAAACACCTATGCTATTTTATATATGTTGGTCTCCTCTATTTTATGCTTTATGTTACATATGTTTTTCATTTTTTACCATTGTCCACGCTCATAATAAAGTTAATCTGATCTGCGCTTTTCATCCTAAAAATAGAGGAATTTGGCTTCTTACATCACTTTCACATAAACAGTACATGGAGTCGATCCATGCAGCTGCTTTGCTGGACTCCCACCCACCTGCCCCTCACCCTAGACCTGGCAGCAAATCCAGCTGCCCTGAAACTTGCTGGCCCTACATGTGTTCCTACTGCCTGTCCAGAATGGGTCCAGGTTGTGCTGCTGTCCATAAGCTGTGCTGGGAAAGGAATAGATGTAAGCAATGAAGAGACGGCAGGTGAGTCAGTTGAGACATTATCTCATAAATAGCACCTTAGCTCAGGTGTCAATAAATGTTTCAGATAATTCAAAGCAACTCCACCTTAATGAACTATAATGCTAGAAAGGTAGAAAGAAGAAGAGGATGATCAGCAGTAGAGGGGGAATAGACTTGAATATAGTGGTGATAGGCATAGTATTGGAAGATTGGGGGGACGGAACGGAACAGATCATCCTGGAGAGTTCTAGGGAGTAGCTAAGAGTTTATCCTGACCTGATAGCACATAATCAGTGTTATCAGTGGGGAATGTCTATTACAATATTTTTTCTAGTTCTTTATGCATCCCATAGTCCATGGGACATGGGTAAGTTATACATACAAATAACAGTTTAAAAAATTGTAGCATTTAGTCTAGCCAGGGGTGGGCTTCAGATTCTTTAGCAACGGGTTTGCTGCCCTGTTGCTGGGTGGGCGTGGCCTAGTTGACTGCCTGCACCATGGTGTGGGGTGGAGTTTTTCATCCTCTCCAGGCTCCAGAGGCTTCCCTCGAGCCTCCGAGAGGGTGAAAATAGCTTCCCCTAGGGTCCGGAGGCCCTCCGGAGGCACTCCGGAGGCTGAAAACAGGCCAGTTTCTGGACTTCCAGAACTCCGGTAGGCCTGTTTTTTGCCCTCCTAGACCCTCCGTGCGGCCCCTGCACTTACCTGGAATGATGAATGGGCCACATGGAGACTCCTGGGAGGGACAGGGTGGGGTGGGTTTGGCCAAACAGGGGTGGCATTTGGGGGTTTGCTGAACCTCGGTGATCCTTGGCTAGAGGATTGCCTGAACCGTGCCAAACCCCCAGAAGCCCACCCTTAGCATTAAACATATCTTACTAAAATATGTATAGTTCTTGCTGAGCCGTGGTGGCAGAATGCAGTATTGCAGACTGACTCTGCCCACTGCTACTAGTTCAATCCTGACCTGCTCAGCCTTCCATTCTTCTGAGGTCGGTAAAATGAGAATCCAGATTGTTGGGGGCACTATGCTGACTCTGTAAACTGCTTAGAGAGGGCTGTAAAGCACTATGAAGCAGTATATAAGTCGAAGTGCTATCACTATTGCTTTCTTGATTTTGTCAGCTTTGAGTGTGGTGGGGCGTATTGGCAAGAGTGTTAAGAATGCAACGTTTCCCACAGCTGAAATTCCTGTCCTGTCAATGTCAACTACCGTGTCAAAAGTCTTTTCTCACCTGTTGGTAAATTATGGTGGTTAATTTCCAGTTTAGTTTGCACCCAGCACACTCCCAGTCAATCCCTAGGTCACAGCCAAGAGAAAGAGATTTTGTATATATTTTAACTGTCATCTGGTTTTGTGCATCTGAAATTAAGCTCCTGATTAAGTGGTATTGAAGAACTGAAGCATAAGAGAAAGATTTCTGACATGTTGATAGAAGTGACAACTGTAAAGTAGCCTTAGAATATTTTATCAGAAACAGAAGTGAGGGATTTCTATGAACCAAAGAAAGGAAATTCTTTACTGTACTGGCTACATTTGCCCCCAAACCCTGTCCTTTTAAATACATTTTCAATAACATGCATTAAGAGTCAGAGATGGTCTAGTCAGTTTCAAGACTTTGCATTCTAACCCGCTTAAAAAAAAAAAAAGACAAAAAGGAACACTGTGAAAGCAGGAGTTTTGGTTTCTCTCGTACCCAAACCAACATTGCAGAACAAATGCTGAACCCAGAGCAAGATGGAAAGGGGAAAGTGGCATTGCATACTTGCTGTACTGATGCGGCAAGCAGCTTTAGCAGGAAGGTCTTGATATGAGATGAGACCATGGGAGAAACAGCAAAATGAAACCCAAAGATGTCTTCAAGCTGCTTGATTTAAGGGGCTAGCATGAAAATTCATCCTCTGAAGATTGTTAGTGAGAGTCTTTGTACTGGGGCAAGGAAACTACACAGAAATGGCCATGGTCAAACTTTTAGAGTTAAATTATCCAGGCTGGTGATCAATTTGCACGTATGTTTATGTGGAGGGAGACTATTTTATGGGTTAATGTTAAAAATTTTATTTTCTTTTTTGACCTTTGGATAGTCATCTGTTGTGTGGATTGCATAAGGCTAGCCTCTAAATAAACACTGAAATGTTAAAGCGTGAGATGTTGAGATTGAAGGTTTTTTTTTTTTTAAAGAAAAAAGCTCTCAAAAGTCTTTTATTTCAAACCTTCTTTTTTAGAATGTTTACTATTGTGGAGGAGGGAGCAGATAACTTTAAATGGAACTCCTAGCCCCTTATTTCTGATGCTCCGTTGTAATCGGGATTAATCTCAAGAAGTTCTTTAAATAATAGAATGATCAAACAATTCCTTTTAATTGGAGAAAACACAACAGATGTTTCTAAAACTTGTAAAAGGAAACGAATTTATTTATTGAGAAATAAATGCATTTCATCATGGTAGATGGAACCTGATTGTTTAACACACACTTATTATTATTGCTATAGACGTTTTCTATGAGAAACTGCATGTTGAACAGATGTACAACAGGCACATATTTAGCAGGTAAAGTTTTCCTAGTATGTAGATACTCCAGAAATAGGTTACTAGTAAATCTAAGGGCAATAGAAAATCCAGTGAAACTGCTCTACTTCTTTGTTCTGATCTATCTATTTCATGGACTACCCTATCCAATTTTTAGTCATGCCTCTGATTATTGTAGAATGAGAAGAAAATGGAAAGCAGATACACAAGATTATGCACACATCATACATTACAGTAAGGAAAACACAGTTTGAGTGTGGTTCCCCTTTACAAAGAGATCCTCAAAATAGCACAATTTTTCTCACAAAAGGAGAAGGCCTCATAGCATGTTCCTAGACAATACGCCCCTTCCTTAAACCATCTCCCCATTTTTTGTATTCTTCTCTGCATACGTATACGGTAGAAATGACAGTTTCCATTTCATATTATATAGAAAATATTAGCTGAGAAAGACCATGATTACTATTTGAATGTTAAAACATTCAAACAATTGTGAGTGAGGATGTTTACCTTGCAGTGTTCTTTGACACTGAACCGAGGGAGAATGGAAGGAGCTGTTTAAGAAGATGGTTGGAGAGAAAATTAGTCATCAACATGGAACATGAAAATGTATCTCTTCTCTATGAAATGCAAAGAAAGTCATGACATTCATGTGATTTTTAGAGAGTAAAAGAACTAGGACTGTGAAAACTATTCATGCACATTCTTTACTTGAAGGCTTCCTGACACTTCCACCTTGTTCTACCTCACAGAAAAAGGTGTAGAAGGGAGAAGTAATTCATGTTATGAATTCTGCAGTTGCTTCCTTGACTGAGGCTACTTCTCTAAACATTGAGATTTCATTAAGCCATCATGGATAGCTGATGTCCGTTCTAATTTCCATCATAATCCTCATTTAAAGTCAGCTAGGCTAATGGATGTTGTCAAACCTAGGAGCAATTAATTAGCCAGGCACTATGTGACCAAAATAATACCTGAAACGATGCTGCTAATGGAGAATATCGAAGGGGAAAGGTTCTTTTCATTACATGTCACATCAGCAAGGTTATTAGATGAACTTTGCTGCTTGCTTCTGATTTAGAAACTCAGTTCATGATATTGTACAAACTGAGCCTCTTCTTCCTTAGCCTAACTGACTTACTTTTTGTAAGCCCTTTAGATTCCTCCTTGATCAATGGAAGGTACATTGGAAAGCATTAGTACAGCAGCCTGCAGGAGTCAAAGATTGCTTTAATGTTGGGGATTCAACTCTTAATAGTTGACCCACACTCAGTTTGCAATTTTCTTGGAAGGACACTTAGACTATGAACCCGAGGATGTATATGAGTGACATGATCCGTTTTCCCTTTTCTGGAAGCACTGGTTTCCACTCCTATCCCTACTTGAAGAATTACATTTTATTTCTTGCAGATTCTTCCTTTTTCCAATCATAATTTCAATGTCTCCATCAGGTTTGAGGGTTTGTTTATACGTTTGGAAAGAAAAACTACGTTTTGAACAATTCTCTAATACATTTTGATATTCCTCTTTTGAAGGGATCCTTGGTGCTCTCTGAGCTTGCAGACATTTCATTACCCTAACTAGGTAACATCATCAGTGCTAGTGTTTCAACTCTGACCTACAAATATTCTCCTTTATTGATATTCCTTTTTGTCCAATATATGCACGATTGTAAGCACTATACCCTAATGTCATATATTTTGGACATTCTGTCTGGTCATATCTGTGCAGTTTCCTTAATAATTGTGTTTTTGCATCCATCTTGAATGGTAAATTGTGTTGTAAAATTCAGAGAAGCTTAAATTTGAAAGATCACTGGCATTTTGTTTGAAAAATGGGTTGAAAATAAGAAAATACCAGTAGGTAAATTCATAAGCTGAATGAATCCCCGTCCTAAATGTAGATCAGTATATAGAGACAGAAAGGTTTATAAAACTGTCAGAACTATACTACCATATCAGCAGGCCTGTAACCTATATGTTTCTCTTTAAATGATAGTTTATTTTGAACAGATTTCCAAAGATATTTTAAAACAAGATGCATAGCCTGATATTTGCATTTCTTTTGTGAACCGATCTGCCAGTGATATAACCTCAAGAAGGACTACGTCCCCTTCTGTACTTAAAAGTTCAAATCTTTCTTTTTTTAGTTGATTATTAGTTTTGGATTCTCTGCCCTTTCTTCCTTTAGTTATATTTATCTTTATGACTATAAACATGAAGTCTCAAATTTATTTTAATTGAAATGTGTGAATCAGCCAAGATGCAATTTAGTTCCAAGATCTCAGTTCTGAAAGTCTCATGATTCAGTTTGAAGTAATACTTCAGAATTCTGAGATTTGATTCAAATAAAAGTTTTAGTCACAGACAACAGAGGTATCTGCAGCTGCAATCATATAATTGCATGAATTATTAATTATTATATTGATAAAGTATCAGTGATAGATGTTAACCCAGAAATATTTCATTTAGATAGTTTCAAGGTTTCACTGCAATAGATTTTGAAATCTTCCTTCTGCATCTCTTGTAAAATATAAATAGCAAGGATGAGCAAGGGAGAATGCAACAGCCTCTAAATTGGCTAGCCAGGAGCTTATAAAAAATTGTGATGAATCAATGCAGAAAACATTTTTGCCAATTTGAAAATTAGAACTTTATTGAAAAATTCACCACTTGCTAATAATTATTCTTAACAAGCCCTCCTAAATAATCCTAGCATGGGAGCGACAAACAGAAATAGAAGAACAGATTTCCTGACACGATCTTAGGTTCGTGAAGATACAAACATTCATTTTCCCGCAGCTCATATTGCTATCAAAGAATCCATCATACAGATCTGACCATGTTAACTAGGATGATTTAATCAGAATTTCTTATAAGCAGAATCATTGTAAAGGGGGTGAAATCCAGCGGGTTCTGACAATTTTGAGTAGTTCGGAGAACCAGCAAATGCCACCCGTGGCTGGCCCCAGAGTGGGGTGGGAATGGAGATTTTGGAATATCTTTCCCTCAGGAGTGGGGTGGGAATGGAGATTTTGCAATATCCTTCCCCTGCCACGCCCACCAAGCCAGGCACACCAAGCCACACCACACCCACCAAGCCTCACCCACAGAACTGGTAGTAAATAAATTTGGATTTCACCACTGCATTGTAAGCTTTGCACAGCTTTATATTTCTATAAAAGTAAATAAAGTTGCTGATTTGTCAAACATTTCTAATGGGGACTGAAGATATCTGTCTATCATCAGCCCCCAACCTATCATCTATGTATCTATCTATTAGTATACTGATTTAGGTCTTTACATTAAAGATCCTACCTTGCAGAAAACAGTGCAAGCAAATTTGGAATTTTCTGACCAAAATGGACCCAAATTGTGCTTTATCATTAGAAGGAAATGCTGCTTGTGTATAGGTACTACTAAGGCTGGTAATCTAGCATTCCTTTTTTTAAAACCTTACTGAAAAGTATCATGTCCAAGGAATGAAGGACAATGGAAAGTCATTATTTAAAGGCCAACTGTTGATAGCCATGCTATATGGAAGCTTGCGAATTGGAATGTAAGAAGTGGAGGGAGAATATGAATTAATTAATTAATTAAATTGATGAAATAAATATACATCTCTGGTTGTTTTGTCAAAGAAAAGAGAAAGGTGTAATAGATTTGATGAATACCTTTTGAAAAATGTTGATGTAGATTAATTATGAATGACAGGTTAAATGGATCTCAAAAGGTATGAAATGACAACTCTGAGACTGTTGTAGATGTGTATGAAAGTAGGAACACATATGATGGTGACAGTTGAATGTCATAGTCCAATGCATGGTGATAATGAAAGACTCAGGGAGGAGTTTGGAATAATTGTTTAAATTAATATGATCTGGAGAGGAAAGTTATTCTGTTAGATAACATGATTGGATGAACAGGAAATCACATGAGAGAATACAAAGAAGGTAATTGGGCCACTCAGAATAATTAAGAGAAGTGGAAAGGAAGTAGGAAAAGGAGAGGAAAGAGAAAGGGGTAAGGGAAGTAGAGTAGAGTTGAGAGAGAGAGGAAGAGGGAAGAAGGAGAGAGAGTTGGAAGGTTGTTGCAAAACTAGATGGAATAGGACATGTAAGAGAATGGGAACAGGAGAAAACTAGGTATTAAATTTGATGGTGAAACGAAACCAATAATTAAATAAATATGATGTTATTTTTTTAAATGATGTATAATTTATGTATTATTTATTTATAACAATAAATAAAAGGAAGACCAAACAAGAAGAGGTTGGAAGAGGATGAATTGGTTAGATAGTGTCATTGAGTCAATGAACATGAATTTGAAGACCAAACAAGATAGAGGAGAGGATGCAAAAACAGGGAGAGTGGAAGGTTGGTGAGGGGAGGAGAGTGGAAGAGGGAGAGGAGAGGAGA
>JANHFT010005631.1:50485-69639 GCA_032467955.1 Pseudoxenodon macrops
GGGTTTGAATCTGGTGAGGGTGGGTGGTGGTGTCATGTGTTATCTTGGGTTCGGTGTCAATTTTCATGGCTGGGACTTGTTTGTTGACTAGGGCTAGTTTCCAGATGTCTAGAAGGCAGGAGGTATCATCATGTTTGTTTGTATTTAATCTCCTTTTATCCTTCTCTTTCTATGTTGTTTGCAAATGCCGGTTAGCCACTAATTTCCAGTCCAGGCACTTTTACTATCCCAATTTAAAGTTTCCTTTTCTTTGTAAATTGGCTGATCACTCATTCGGTTCCACATTCTGTTCAAGCACTACTCCTGCACAGTTGCTTAAATTGAGGCAATCATCTCCTCCAGACAATCCACATTTCTTCCTCCTGCTTCTTTCATTGTGGCCGCCCCAGCTTGTAATGGCTCCAAAGACCGTCTTCCCAGCCGCCAGTTTAAGAGGCTTCAGCCAACCCTCCAGGGAAATTGCTGTTTCCCTGTACCGGCCCATGCCCCTGTTATCCTCCATCCCTCCAGGACAGCTTCGGTCAACAAAGACCCCCGAGCTATGGATATGATGTTTCTTCGGGAGGCCCTGAAGAACACGTCATACTGCCGCAACATTGGCCACATCCTCCTAAAGTAATTTGTTAATGGGCTGACAGTTTCCTATAAAAAGGGCTGTCAGCCGGGAATATTCCTCTTTTCTGTAACTTTTTCTCGTCGTTTAACCTCTTCTTTTCCATTTTCATTTCCTCTTGTGATCCAAAATATTATTCATAAAATGTTCTGCTTTTTATATAGAATTCAAACTATGTCTTTGCTCCATCCAAGTCATCAATATTCCCTCTGGAATCAATCATCTAAAGTTCACTCTATTCTTCATTAGTTGCCTTGTTAGGAATTGGTATTCTTTCCTTATTTCACTTACTCTCCTCGGAATCTGTTTTAGTACAACTATTTCCTTCCCTTTATATTTTATTGGCTCATCTCTTGCTCTATGTAGAATCTCTGCCTTTATTGCTTTTTTTGTAAATCTGTGTAGATCTGTAAATCTAAATGTCTCGTCAATATCTGCCAAGATTTTTCCTTTGTCTACTTCTAAGGTATCCGCCAAGAATTCTGCCATTTCTCTGGTAGATTTTCTCCTTTTTCTTCCTCCATGTTTTGGAACTGCAGGAAATAATCAGCCCTGTCCATTTCTAGTGATATTATTATTCTTTTTTTATTTTTGTCTGCTAATGTATTATCAACTTCATCCACTTTTTTCTCCATTTGTTCCACTTTTTCTTCTACTTTCTGCATAGGTTGTTCATTACTTGCCATCATTTGTTGAACATTTTCTAATTTATCCTCTACTTTCTCTAATTTGTCTTCTACTTTCCCTATTTTTTTCTTTGAAGTCATTGTGCATTACTTGGATCAACCCTTTTTAATTCTAACTGCATCACATTAGCCTTCTCTTGTTGTAACAAAGCATCAAAGGTCCTCTGCCCTGACAGGCTTGAAGCTGCCGATGATGACACTGAAGATGGTGCTGATTGTGTTTTCCTCATTTTGGGTTGTTTTAGTATTTAGAATCCACAAGGAAAAGGAAGTGTAATTATTTGCTATAATCTGAGGGTAAAAAAGAAAAAAACAGATAAAGAACAAACATTACCAATCTTTTAATCCCATCCTTCTATTGCTTTTTTCGGATTCTTCAGACCCTAATTCTTTATTATCCAACAAAAAGGGATGATATATCAATAATTTTATTGCTTTATATTTACTAGTGGAGACTTCACAGAGCAAAAGAAAAAAGAATAAAAAAGAAAATGAGGCCTTTTGCTGTTTATTTGCCCTTTGAGTTTCAAGAGCTAGACTATTTATAAATAACAAGTCTCAATATTATGCTCTCTATCTCAGTTATTCAGTCTAACCAGCTTATAACACCAGAGTTGTTTTTCTGGCAGTCATTTCTTATCTTCTGTTACACAATCTCTGAAGGTGGATTCACAGCTCCCAGCTTCCACTTTCCTCTTCTGCCAGTAGATGGCACTGTGGCTCTGCTACTCTCTCTCTTTTATACAATATACTTCATTTTAAATTTCATAGAAACAAAATAATAACAAAACAACAACAGAGCAAATCTGTATATCAAAATATTGTAGTCTTCAAGGCTTCTGTACTGTCCAATAGTATATTTGAGGTGCCCAGTCCAGCTTTTAATTACAAAATATTCTATAGGAAGTTTCTAAAAAGTTCTTCAGTTTAACTTCCTGTTCCAAGATGGCTCTAAAACTCTCCTCACTGCTTCCCAAGAGAGATGGAAAAGAAAAAACAATTCCATCTCCTCTTTTAGTTCCTACTTTCACCAGCTATTCTCCAGTGGGGCTATTCTCTCCATTAATGTTAAAAATTCAAAGTTGGAAAAACTCTTACCCAGTTCGATCACACTAACAGTCAATCTCTGATGCTTCCTTCCTGTGGCTGTCCCAGCTTTGGTCCAGCATGCAATGGCTGTCTTTTCTTCTCCGTCAGGTTTGATAGCCTTCTCTGGATCAATCAGGGAGTTTTTGGGCTCCTTGGGATCAGCAGAGTATGCTCTCTTCATTCATTGCCCCTTTGAGGCAATTTCTGGTCGAAATGGACCTCCCGGAGGCTTGGATTTCAGCGCTGTCCCCGGAGTCCCAAGCAGAGGTGGGATTCTACCGGTTCTAACCAGTTGAGAGAGAGAGAGAGAGAGAAGGAGGGAAGTAGAAGAAAGAGTTGGAAGGTTGTTTCAAAACTAGGTGGAATAGGACATACAAGAAAATGGGAACAGGAGAAAATTAAGTGTTAAATTTGATGGTGAAATGAAACCAATAATTAAATAAATATGATGTTATTTTTATAAACTATGTAGATGTTAAGATATAAATATGTACTCTGACAACAGATTTTGTAAGGTGCATGTGTGTGTTGTATAACTAAAAAAAATATTGTAAAAAAAAAGAATAATTAAGAACTGTGATTGGTCAGTATATGCTTAGAAACAGTTCTATGCTATTTAAGCATAACTCTATAATGCATACATGAGGCAACATAATGGATCTAAAAGTCTACCGGTAATTGATTTATTTATGAAGAAAGGTAAAGAAAGTGAAGGATACGAAGGTGCTGAAAAATGAAAGAGACTGTAGATGAGAATATAATGAAAAACTGTTGCAAAAGAAAAAAGAACAAAACGTTAAGATTAAAAGGAGCAGAGAAAATGCAAAAAAAATAATCAGTGGAAATGTAAAAATATGCTTTGGAAGTTGATGGAAGGGGCTTAAATAAAATGCTTTCCGCAAAGTGGATTAAATTAAGAGGTGAAGCTGAAGTGAAAGAATGCTAGATGAACTATCTGAGCTTTTTATGAGAATGATAGTGGTATAACAAAGAGTAGAACTGACATAACTGCTAATGGTATCTCAAAATCAAAAATACGAGACGGAAGTAATTAATGCTGTGAGAATGTTGAAAAATGATAAAGGTGCAGGTCTAGTCAATGTAACTGGAGAAACGTTAGAATATTGATATCGTTTGGTTGTGGATTCATTATATGACTTTACGATGTGTGTATCAAGACATCTCTTAGCCTGATGTCTGGAAGCAAAGTGTAGCAAGAATAAATGGGGGGGGAAATACAAGGGTTTATTAAATGTGCCTGGATAGATGTTTGGCAGAATTCTATCTGTGAGTGTGACAATTAGCAATTACTTTAAGAAGTACATTATGGCTTTATGCTGGGCAGGCGTGTGCAGACCAGATTTGTGCTTTTTCAGCAGGTCATTGAGAAGTGTATGAAGTTTACTGCGCATCTACTAATTTAGAGAAATCATGTTATGAAGAAAATAAGATTGCATTAAGGATATCTCTGCATGGATGTAGATTTCAGGATAGGTAGCTGAATATAATAGGAAAGCTATATGTTAGAAATAAAATATGTGTGAATAAAAGAATTGTCTTAGCAAATCATTAAATATTGAGCTGAGAGATTGTATAATGCCCTTTTAACTCTTTAATTTGTTAATGAATACATTATTATGGAGACCTAGATGGTGCTGTTAAGAGCTTCTTAGTTAGGCCATAAATAAATGAGGTAAAATAAGTGTAGATTGACTATAAAACAAGTGACAAAAGGAATAACAAAAGGAACCACATTGTTGGAAATTGTTTGGTCACACAGAGAGAATGAATGAAGAATAAACTGCAAAATGAATCTATGAAAGAAGAGTAAATGGATTGAAAAAAATAGCAGAAGTGGATATGGTGAAAGCAAGACATGCTTGCAAGGATAGAAAAGTAGATAGAGTAAACAGTATTACATTTGCTTTCTTTACTTTTTTATTTTAATTTCTTCGTTTACCACTTCTTACTCTTTTTCCACACTTTTTGTGACACTGCTTATACAAGAATTGGTATGATATGATGCATATATATGGTATATATATATATAAGCATCATACCATGCATTCATATATATGTATTAAGGAGAAAACTTTAAAAGAAAATAATATACTATATCCAATAATATACTATATAGATACCTGGCTTCTACCGTTCAAAGTTATGTTCCTTTTAGTTTAATGGGCCTATATAATCTCATCCCATACTGCTTTAACAAAATCAGTCTGTGGGAACCTTTCTAACCTGAGATTTAGAGGTATCCTCATCACCACATTTCTGCATAATGGTTTACTGCTTTGAAAGCATCAGTAAGTAAGTACTACAAAGGACTTGTTGGCAACATTTCTGTGATTATCTAAGCCAATTCTACATCTGCAGTTGTGTAAATTTTTAAACGAATCTGTTGCCAGGTGTGTTGTTCAGTTGCTTGCTTTGTGTTACATGATGAGGAAAAAGCAGATCTAACAGAGTAAGCAATGAACTTAAGGAAATGTTTTCTTCTTAGATAAACACTGGCATGAGATACAGCAAATTAGTCTTCCTTTCATCTTGGCCATCCCCAAGGGATGTTCATTAGTCAGGGTTCCATTTCAAGTTGAAACTTTACTTGTCATAGGGATTGGTACAGAACAATGTAATTCACAAATTGGATTATATATGTATCCAATTACAGAATTGTATGTGTGTTGTGGTGTAGGGGACACTTAGTTGAGTATTCTTGTCTAAAGTTAGTTTTATAAATGTAGGCGTAAATCTCCTGCAGAATAGTTACTAATATATTGCCATAACTGTCACAGAATTGGGGAATGCTGACATGTTCCAGGAGCGGGAGCAGTTACGTGCCTTTAGCTAATGACCAAATTTTATCTTCCCCCTACATCCTTTATTAGTAGCAGGCAACATTTACTAAATCCAGCTTGGAATACAAAAACAGGTTCTGCTCTGCAATGGCTTTCTGCCATGTAATGGTACATTTCAAGGCAAATGGAATATTGTTGGTCATCTCTTATTCCTTTCGCTTTTTTATTGTAAAAGTTCACGGAGGGACGTCAAATTCATTAATCATACTAATGATTTTTTATAATAGACTTACAAAGCAAGACATGGTTTGATGATTATTTCCATATTGCAGAAATCAGGGGGGGGAAAGCCGGACAAGAAAGATTAAGCTCAGGACGTTTGTGAGGGCAAGGTTGTAGCAGTGAAATGTAGATTGGGGCTTCCCTGCTCAACTAGTTTGATCGCCACTGAACTAACCCAGCTTGTCTCAGTACTAAATAGAGTCTTCAGGATGTGCCTTGTAGAGAATAGTGACTCTGTCATTGTCCTAAATCCAACCTTTAAATCTTCTTATTTCTGACAACACAGACCAGCAGATTCAGCTCCTTGATAAAGATCATCTGTGGCTTCCTTTGCTGGGGACAAAAAGTTGAACAAACTGAAAGGTCATCTGTGTTTATGTATTAAAACTAGAGGATTGCACCATGTTTTGTAACAAAGTTGGGTCATTATTTATCTACTTATCCTTTTTTTCTTTTTTCTTTTTCCTTTGCTTTGAGCTGGAGGGGTTTGCTTATCGTGATGTTTCCAAGTCTGTAAACAGCTTAGGAGTAGCAGCTCCACTTCCCTAAATAGAGTGTTAGCTCACTTTTTATCAGTTCAACCGAGAACTGCCCATCTGTTGCTCTTTCACATCTGGAACCACAGATGTCCCTCCTCCCAGTCATCAATTACTGCAAGGAAATTACTACACCATGTTTATCACCTCTGTACTCAGTCATCTCTTCTCCGTGAAGTATCTTAGTAAGTATATCTAGGAAGAAGCCTTCCACCCGCCCACCACATTAGTGTAAGATATATACTTTATAAGACATAAATGTTAGATTTAAAAAAACCAACCCTGTCATCACTGGACACTCAGTAACATTCTGCTACTTGTGTATGTTCTTTGAACCCTAAGAAAACCATCAAGTCCCTTATGGACATTTTCAAAACATACGGCAAATAAATAAGAAAGAAAATGATATAACGTTATTTGAGTTTAGGCACACACATTTTACTTAAAACATATTTATTTGCTACAGGAAGTCAAAATTGGCTTTCGGATACATGGCAATGACTTTTCTATGGCATCCTTTAGAACCCTTTAGAAAAGATTCTATAGAAAGATGATTTAGGAGGGAAATAAGCATAATGGGATGATTTGGTGCGGCCAATTCGCCACAAGCAATTCGCCATGGCCAACTTACAGCGAGACAACTCACTGTGGCCAACTGATTGTGGGACAACTCACTTGCGGGACAATTCAACAATTCAATTTAAGTATTTAAAATATTTTAATTTTTGTCATTCATGTTTCATTTTGTTCCTCCTTTGGCATCCCTTCTTTAATGATTCTATTCCAAACATTTCTTCAATATTAGCGTAACTCTTGTCCTGTGGTGAGTTGGCCATAGTGAGTTGTCCCACAGCAAGTTGTCTGCAGTGAGTTGACCTTGGCAAGTTGGTCATGGTGAGTTGGCCACATTGAGCTTTCCTAGTCCCAAAAATGAGGTCTATCTACATCAGTGTTTTCAATAAAGACTTTTGGAAGATGCCCCTGGATGTACATAATAGAATATCACAAATGCACACCAATGCACAAAACACATATAGAAGTGTGTCTCTTGCATCTGAATTATTTTACCTCTAAATAAAGAGCTTCTATATGGTAGTTAGTAAACACAATCCCATAAATCTGTTGTAATTAGTGAAGAGAGAAAGCCATAAATTATCTTGAACTGTAAGAACTGTCTTGTGACCTGTGTTTTTTAAGACGGATTCAGCTTTGTCAGGTATACAGTATAAACTGGACTGTGGCCATGGCATCTGAGCTGTTATCTGCAATTTTAACATTCCTTTTGTGAATAGAAAAAGATTCTTGAAAAGAAGTTTCCAATCTTCTTTATAGCACCTCTTAGTTTCACATCTGGTCTTGTGAAGAAAAAGCCACTTGGGTGAAAGCAGATGGGGGAGAGAATTAACCTTGTATAGATGGGGATGCAACACATAATTTCTCTCTCTCTCTCTCTCTCTCTCTGAGGTATGCCGCTATTCATTTATATACGTTTGTGTACACTTATGAGAATGTTATGCTATTAAAAAGCAAAAGCCCACAAGCTGAAAATAGAGACACACTAAATGAATTAAGATTCAGCAGCAAAACGCTAGCCATAATTACCTCTGCACATATGAATAGTCATTGAGTTCAAGTAATTACTGCAATAAAGATTACAGTCTAAATACATGTCACCACTGGGTCAGTAGATAGATTTCTGCTTTCCAATTTCACTGGACCAAACAATTAGAAAAAGAAAGCCTTCTCCTAGTGAAGTAAATAGGAAAGCTCCCACTGATTTCATAGAAGAGGATTACCTCGAATCGTATTTTGTTTAATGTAAAACATCCTGGGTAGAATATCTACTCCATGAGTCATTGACTCATTGTCATAGTGTTGCATGCAATATAAGTAAAAAAGGCTTGCTGTATTTTTCTTGCTTTGGTTCAAAGGCAGAGGACTCAGAATTACTCATGCAAAGTGGTGAGACAGAAGCCAACATAACGGAGTCCACACTATTACTCCAAGTTAACTATTACTCTTCCTATGGCCAGATATGCAAAGATTGAACAAATGTAGAACACCAACATGACATCAGAAGACACTGTCTTAGTCACTTTGAATACACTCAGTTGTGAATGTTATTTTTAGCATTCAGTCTTTGGAGTGAAACAGCCATATTTGATGTATTGAAACTTTATCTCATCAAGTTAAAACTCACAGTTTGTATCATTACGGCCACTATTTATATAAACAGCAGGCAGCTAGGACTGCTTACGTACGTTGTTGGTTGCGTAGCAAATGTCCCCAAATCAATTTACGTAAAAGAAGTGAAATTTACAATACAGCTTCACTTCTTGACAATCAAGATGCAACTGCTGATATTCCACAAGTAAATTACTGCAACGTCCTGAAGGATTGTCTGAAAATAATTAACTCAAATATAGTAAATAAGTTGGCAACAGTAATAAAAGCTGTACAAATAATAAGCATGGAATTTTCTTTTTGCTTGTGCAATATTTCTTAAATCTTCCTATTTGTTCATGCTGTTCCTTAAGAAATAGGCATGTCTGCCAGCAATTTTCTTTTTAAATACATTTATAATTTCCCCCCATGATATTTTTGTGTACAATTTGTTTTTGCATCTCTAAATTCAAAACATGTGCAATCTGAAAAATAAACAGGCTACAAACCATTACTTCTTAGTTAACCTAGTCACTTATCAATGACCAAAACATAACTCATGGTACCAATGCAACAAAGAGAAGAAAAGGATGTCCTATTTATGGAGAATACCTATCTAGAAGTGTGATCAGGAAGACCATTTATTTTAGGATGGAGAAATTATTGCAACTATTTAATTATTTAGTTAGTTTTGCATACCATCATAATCAACCGTAGAGCCCCAATAGTTAATATCATAAAAATGTAAAAAAACGTAAGAACATAAGTACACAGTTCATAAAATCATAATAGTAAAGCAGAATAACAAGAGTTGGAAGGGACCTTAAAGGTCTTCTAGTCAGAACCCTTCTCAAGCAGGAAACTCTGTACCATTTTAAACAAATTGTTGCCCAATCTCTTCTTAAAACCTTCCAGTGTTGGAGCACTCACAGCTTCTGGAGGCAAGTTGTTCCACTGATTAATTAAATCTGTCAGGAAATTTCTCCTTAGTTCCAGGTTAGTTTTCTCCTTGATTAGTTCCCATTCATTGCTTCTTGTCCTGCCTTCAGGAATAGCTTGACCCCCTCTTCTTTGTGGCAGCCCCTGAGATATTGGAACACTGCTATCATGTCACCTCTAATCCTTCTTTTCATTAAACTAAACCTACCCAATCCTGCAATCGTTCCTCATGAGAACAATGTGTAATTCTTTCTTCTATCTTCAAAAGATTCAAAACTTGTTTGATAGAATTAGCAATTAATTATTAAAATAGTAAGACTGTTCTGTAGGAAAGGTTTCAAAACTGTGATCCTTTATTCGAACTAGCAAAAAATGCCATAATATTGTGAGTAAACTTTGAAGTTTCCCAGAATTTTCATAAGACTAGAAACTAAGAAACAATGAACAATGAGTCAACAATTCCAAACCACAGGTAGTGCCAATTCCATCATCTTTCAAAAAGTTCTTCCAGAAGCTCACTTTTCTGGATTGACATCAACCTGGGGACCAATCTCGATTAAAGGGATTATTCCATTAAATGTGGGCCATTACTTACAATAGCACTATAGCAATAGCACTTAGACTTATATACTGCTTCATAGTGCTTTTACAACCCTCTCTAAGTGGTTTACAGAGTCAGGATATTGTCCCCAACAATCTGGGTCCTCATTTTACCCACCTCAGAGGGATGGAAGGCTGAGTCAACCTAGAACCGGTGAGATTTGAACTGCCGAACTGCAGTCAACTGAAGTAGCCTGAAGTAGAGTGCTGCAGTGCTGCACTCTAACCACTGTGCCACCTCGGTGCATGTTGTAGTCTACAACATGGTTTCTGCATCCCAGCCCCCCCACACACACATACACACACACACACTTCACAGAAATGAGGAGCTACAAACAACTTTTATCAACCAGGGTAATTCCATTTCTCTTTTCAGTTATTAAATGAACTGAAACGCTGACTAATGTGTCATAGTGGATATTTCTGATCATTTAATACTGAGCTTTTCTTTCCTGTCATACAGCTAATGGTTCAATTAAGCTACATTATCTTCCATATATATAGCTTTCCATTTTGTCCAGCCGTTATCCCAGCTGGCTGAGAATGGTGGAAGTTATAGTGTGACGCATCTTGAAAACATCAAGTTGAAGAATGCTGTTTTAGGCCCTTCTTTGACAAGTTCTCTTATTCGTTACTCAGTGATTCACCTGTCGCCTTAAAATATAATGTGGTTTGTTTGATTTTTGTGACAATTCAAGTTCTTCTATAGATTTTGTGGCATAATGTATTGTTTGATTCAGATGTAATACTTGGTTCTCATCTTGTCTTAAACATTAGTCTAGGTTCACACATTCTCTAAACTATACACTATGGTGTATAGTTTAGATGGCCGAGTTTCCAAAACTTGCTATATATTAAGCCAAACATAAATGCATCCCCGTGTGATTTAGAAGGAACTGTGAAATCACTTAAATATTATACTTAGTCTTCATAGTTTCAACATTAAAATATTTCTTTCTTTCTCTTCCCAGCTGTTTTCTTTTCTTTTCAGTTTCTAGACCTGTGAAAATTCTGGGAAACTTGAAAGTTTACTCACAATATTGTGACATTTTTGCTGGTTCTAATAAAGGACCATAGTTTTGAAACCTCTCCTAAGGAATAGCCGTACTATTTTAATAGCGAATTACTAATCCTATCAAGTACATTTCAAATCTTTTGAAGATAGAGGAAAGAAGAAACACCCTGTTATATGTCAAAGTTGTAATTTTTAGCCTTTAAAAAAAAAAAGAATGAAAAGGAGGAAAATCTGGACGATGCAGAAGGAAAATATGTAGTCTATGGGAGTGCCCTCCCATAGTAGGCATTTTGAAAAGAGGTGATAAAGGTTCTAAAGGGCAAGGAAGATACTGTGGCAGGACAGATATTCTGTTTGTTTGTGAATTAAGGAAAGGATACCTTTCAGAAACAAAGGGCATGGAAAATTCTAGCAACTGAAATCATATAAGTGGTGTTTGAAGAGGGAGGAAATGGAAAGTCTCTTATTTTCTTTAGCTTATACTTTGTTAATCTAGCCTACTGTCAAGACTGAAGCACAATCAACAATGGTCTCCATGCTTCCGTTGCCCTTTTATCTGTACTCCATGGATACACGTAGCAATAAAGAGAATAAGAATAAAGTTCTCTGTGGCAAACACCATGAAGTTTCTGCTATGGACTTTGTGGACATCCTTGAGTCTTCTAGGGCTCACCACAACTTGTCATTATCAACCCAATCAAATCTTGTAAAGCAGATATAGATGGTCTTTTGATTTTCTTAAGATAGATTGCATAGATTTGCAATATGATCACCAGGGCCACGATCCTTTCTAAAACCAGCTTGAATATCTGGTCATTCCCTTTTGATGGCCCATTTCGATAATGTCACTATTCCTTGGTTAGTGAGGCAAAGCTCTCTATCCACGTCTGTAGAGATTCTCAGTCATCCAGGTCTTGGTTGTCCCAAAGGTGCTTTTTCAGGAGGCAACTGGACTTTCTTGTTTTTTTCTTTTGAAGACATTTCACTTCTCATCCAAGAAACTTCTTCAGCTCTGACAAGATAGTGGGGAATGGAAGGATTTATATTCCTTGCAGACAACTGGTAATTTGCATCCTTTTAGACGGTCCTTGAAGCATTTGGAGGTTTATCTGTGTCCTCAGAGTCACCTGAGTAGTAGTATTAGTTCCTGTAGTCTGCAATTTTTCCTCTGAAAATCCATTCTTATTCCCACACCATTCAAAGGGTGTTCATCCCAAATTGTATAGCTAAAAGTCTGTAGAGATTTTCAGTCATCCAGATCATGGTTGTCTGTTATCCCAAAAGCACTTTTGAGACAACTATGACCTGGATGACTGAGAATCTCTATATACTTGTTCAATGGAATACTATTACTCATATTGGGGTAGGGTGAATACATTGCTCTGTATGAATCTTTAGGATTCATAATCTAGGATGAAAATAAACTATAGAAATCTCTAAACCTTTTCACAGTCTGCTTTTAATTAGTAAAAGCAAAGATTAATTCTGCTTTAATTCTGTGTTTCTCTTATTTCAGCAATCAATCTAAACAATCTAATCCTTGACTATGATACTTAACAGATTGGGCAGGCCAGGTGTTGATTGCTATTGTAAGCATGAAAGTGGTGCTGCTGTTCTGCAGCTTCAATTTTTAATTAACGAGGTAAGGCTTCATTAATAAGAATAATAAGAATTGTGCTACAGTGACATTGGACTGTTTTAGTCACTGTGTCTCAGAAAACAAGGCAAACAAATGAAATCTTGATCTAGACTGCCTATTATTCAAACAAGTATGTTTCTTTGGCTTTTTACTGTTTATAAATAATAGCTAATGCTATCAAAATTCGAATAGCTCATAATGGGCAAGTATACTACAGATATTTTATTTCCATATAAATTCTACAATTCCATTGTCATATTTTTTTTTGCTGTAAGTCATGCAGAGTCATAGCATATGAGATGGACTGCAAATAAATTCCATAAGTAATAAACAAAAAATTGAATCTATATATATAAAAAAATGAAATACCACTCACACAAAATCTCCAGAACCGTAAAGCCTACAAATTTGAAATTTGCCACATATCTTCCTCTTGGCTTCTAGGTGCTCACTCAGAAAGGGTTTTTCGAAATGACCACTGGAGCATCAGTGTTTCCTATATTATTATTAACATGCTCTGATGCTACTCCCCTTCCCAACCTGAAAAGAAATCTGTTCCAAAACACAAGCAGAGGAAAGAAGTTTCAGTTTCAGTTTTACTTTCACAGCAGCAAGACTGAAGGAGAGAAGGAGATAGGATAGGGGAGGATTCTGTGGGACAAGGCTGAGGGAGAGAAGGGGATAGAATAGGAAAGGTTTCTGTGGGGCAAGGCTGAAGGAGAGAAGGGGATAGGATAGACTTCTGTGAGGCAAGGCTGACGGAGAGAAGGGGAGAGGAGAGGCCGATCATAACTACTCATTAATTTTCCAGCTGTTAAGTGTTGATTTATCAAGCCCGATCACATAGTTTTGTAATGGAGGAAGGTATTCAGCTAGTTATAAATATAATAAATATTTAAATTCAAAATAAATGCACAATAGGTATATCCTAAATGTATATCAGTACACCACATATGCCTCCTAGATGGTGGATACAGTTAATAGTATTTAGGCTTTCAATCTAGAATCTAAATTAGAGACAGTAGATTAGTGGGAGAAATACTGGGTTTCAGATGAGCTTGTGGCATTCTGCTTAAAATGTGCTACAACTGATCAGTATTATCCTTGGGGGGGTTTTAAATCGGGGAATGCTGCATGTACATGAATATGATGAGGGCTAATGTATTGGTCTATCTCTTCTCAGTCTTATTAAAACCATTCAAAGCTTTGATTGACCAAAACTGTGGTGGATAGCAGAGCACAGTGTAATGAGCCTATCTGTGATCATCATGTCTCACAAAAATAGTAACTTGGAATATAAGAGGAGAAAATTTAAAGAGCATGAATTAATTAACATGAAATGGGGAAATAAATAATATATCTACATGTGACAGAGAAAGCATGTATTGAAAGTGATTTGATGTTATTTATAATTCATGCTTCTTATATGCCTGTCTCTCTCAGAGAAGGGCAGTTACCGAGTCATGTTAAGTAGAGTTGAATATGCAAAAAGTGAAGGATAGGTACAATGAATTAAAACTTATATCCGAAAATATGAATCAATACCATCTGGTTGTAAATGAAAGGATAAATGTTTAGAATGTTAATAGTTACATGCTATATAAGGAACTATGATAATTAAAAAATTACATATTGGTTTTGGAGAAAATTGTGGGGGAAATGTGATCTAGAGGAAATATTCTTATTAAGTGAATGGATGTTGAAAATTAAATAAGGATACATACAAAGTGGGCCATTTGGAGACACCAAAATGAATGAATATAGTGATTCTTTGATGAGCATCTGGTTGGCTGGTCTGCAGATTTCAAATTGATAGTTTAAGCATGAAAACTGACTGGATTATTTTTGTCCAATCACTCTTTCTCAGACCTTCCATCCTCACGGGGTTGTTCTTGTGGGAAAAATACAAAGAGGAAGAAGGAGTATGAGGTATATTCGCCACCTTACTTATAAAGTAATACAAATAGTTCTTGACTTACAGCACTCTGTTTAGTGACGGTTCGAAGTTACAACAGGACTGAAAAAAATGACTTCTGACAGTTTTTCACACTTATGACCATTGCAACATCCCCATGTTACATGATCAAAACTGAATGGGTTTGAGTATGTGGGGATCCGGGACTTTGTCATCTTTGACTGGTACTGCCCCTGAAAGATCCGGTCTGCAACTTGGGGGTTCTCCTGGACTCGTGACTCCTATTTGAAGAACAGGTGGGAGTTGTAACTAGGAGAGCCTTTGCACAGCTTCATGTTGTGCACCAGTTGCGGCCTTTCCTGAACCAGGATTCCCTGTGCTCAATCATTCAGTCCTTAGTGATCTCACAACTGGACTATTATAATGCGCTCTACATGGGACTACCCTTGAAGAGCTTTTGGAAGCTACAGCTGGTGCAAAGTGCAGATATAGAACAACAACTACCTTTTTTAAATTGTCATTTTCCCAGGAAAGTTTGCATAATTATAATAAAACAAAATATGTTCCTTTCTCGTTAGGGTGCTTTGATTAGTGCAAGTTCAGACGACATGCTTCATTTATGGAATCTAAGACAGAAACGGCCAGCGATTCTTCATTCTCTGAAATTTAACCGAGAACGGTAAGGCTCCAAAAGTTTTTGGATCTACTTATCTGATTTGACTTTTGGGATACTGAAACCTTATTCATACCTATTCTTCAAATAGTATAGGCATTGTTCTGCCCAAGTATTTTGCATGGAATGAGCCAGTTTCCACTTTTCACATTCTTTGCCCAAAGCCATCCTTGATGGATTTCAGTATGATTAATAGTATTATAGAGATAGCATAGAGAAGTGTAGCCTTCAGAAGCACATCCTAATTTATTCTGAATCCAATTTCTGCTCTATATTGTACAAATAATTTTAATGTTGTTGAAAGGTTAGTGCAGCTTTGAATGTTAATGTAGTTGTGATTTGACAGTATAAGATGCAGCCCACAAATAATAGTTTTCATCCCAGCTCAAATTCAGTGGCATATAAAGCAACATTTTAAAACGTAGTTCATAAATACTAATATAATTATTTAATTATTTATTTAATAATTTATTTTTCCTTGGGCAAGCCTGCCTGCCTTGATTATTTGATAAGCAATAGGGCAATGTCTGCCCTTCAGATTTTTTTACATAAACTCAGGAGAGAAACTGGTGACTGTGCTTTTTATTTTTAAATATAGTTTTTAGTAATGGCTTCAGTATGGGTTTATATGTTTGTTGTTTTTAGTTGAATTAGTTTTTAATTGTTGTGAACTATTTAGAGTTACACATATGAGATGGGCATCTATATGAATTGAACAAAGCATAAAATATATAATAAATAGTAAACACAGGTGTGCGCGGTGCTCGCACATACACACACAGACAAGGAGGTGAGGCCACATTTTTTTACAATTCTGATCTATATGGTCTGTTGATGGCAGATACCTCTTGCATTAAATCATTCCAAAGCTAACAAGGTCCCAAGCTATAACAGCCTTGACTTGGACCCAGCAACTAATGCTGCTCCCCCAAAATGGTGGTTATTTTCAGTCTGGGCTCTAGCACGAGTCCGAAAGCTCAAAAGTAAAAACCTGGTAACCGACCCAGATTGCACCCTGCAAAATTATCCTGAGGCACGTATATTCACCTTCATTCATTATTTTCCTTCTTTAGGCAGGCAGATGCATTGCAGAACAGTAGCTTCTACAGCTTTCAAGGTTAGGCTCATGTAAAATTGATTTGTAGGGTAAGCTGGTTGAGTTCACAAATGTGGACAAGGTTCTTGGTGAAGTTTAGCCAAGCATATATGTTTTGAACTCTTGACTGGATTTTAGAAGTTATAATTTGTTTCTTAAGAGAAAGAGCAGTTCCAGTCTTGATACCATCTACCATGCTAAATTTCTGGAAATACTATCTTTGGGCAGGTGAGCTTTGCTGTATTCAGATCATTATTGAATTACCATCTATAAAAGATAGTGCTGAGAATTTCTGTTCAAAGCCTTATAGAAAGCTATCTTATCCCTTGCATGTATATAGTTATAAGAAGTTGCCAAGTGAGGTCAATTGGGGATATATATTGCCACATCATTAATTTACAAAAGACACTGCCTCTTTTTTTATCTAATTTAGATGAGCCACTGAAATTGCTTACTCACCATTCCTGGCTAGAGTGATAGAGCGGATGAAAGGCAAGAAGCTGAGATTCAGTCTAGAAAGAAAGATTATATTAGTCTGTGGTCTATTTATCTAGATGAATGATGTTCAACCTGTTCTGGATTAACAGATTTATATAGTGCTTTTAGATTAATTATTTCCATTAAAAGGACAAGCATCCTCTATAGGATAAAGCACCCTTTCTCAACTAAGCTGTGCATCACCAGTTACACTTTTTGGAAAAGGAGTGTCTTGTTTCAGTCACCCGTGCCTTGATAACATTTTGTTTTGATTACTGCAAGATATTTTACCTGGAGGTGAGTTAGACCACTTGACCTATTGAATCATCCCGATTCCCAGTTAATATTTGGGCCCAATGCAAAGTGCATAATTAACGTACAAAATTCTTCTGTGTTCAGCATCACATGTCAAGAATAGACCAGCTCTTGTGTAGGTTCTTCTTTAGACCTTGAGATCATCCCTGTGAGCCTCCTCCTGGTGCCCAGCCATGCCGTGCTGTGGAGAGTGGCTGACCAAGCCTTACTGGATGTCTCATTTATTTTACTTTAGTGCTAGGCAAAGGTTTTTATATTCTCTGAGTTCAATTTTCATGCCTGCTAGGGCTACTTTAAAATAATTCTAAAATTTAATTTTTTTTTTGGTTTAATTTATCTATGACTAAGAAATAATAGTTTTAACTCAGCACCCAAAATTAAATCCCATCAGAATTCTAGGTGTTTTTCTTTTTAATCTGAATTTGAGGAAAAAGAACCATACCAACTATATCATTATTCTAGAAGATTAAAGTTAGAATTAAGATTAAGTGATTGGCATGAAACTCTTCTATTTTAAATGACTAAGAAAATGATGAAACAATGCATTAGTAGACATATAAAAAGAAAAAGAAGTCCTGCAAAAGATAGATAACGCAAGGAAAGAAAGAAAAATAGATATTTTCCCTAGGTTTCAAAGTAGACCTGGGATAACCCAGGGCACAGCAAAGAGATAACACAAATAGCTGGCAGTTCGAACCGTGCCTTTATTGCTCCAAATTTTCCCAAATGCTCTGACATTTATGGCAAGTCCCAGAGCAGAGTGATAACAAACCCCCACACACACCTCAAGCAGCCTCTGGCTGCAATTGCTCCAGTCCAGTGCTGTGTACACCAGGGCTGCATAGCAATAAATCCAGCAAGCAAATCAAGGAGTTCAGGAAGTAAAAGATCCAGGTAATTAGTCCAGAATGCCAGAAGGAATGCAAGGACTCTTGAAAAGTTCAAACGTCGGCACTCAACAGTTCAGGAACTCAGTGTTTGTTCCCGACAAATGCCCCTCTCCACAGCGTCTCCTTAAGTCTCATTCCCCAGGTGTGCCTTGTGAAGATGGGTGGGGCACTCTCCTCCTGAGTAGCCTGCTCAGTCTGCGCTGTTCACGCCTTCTCTCCACTCTTCAAGCTCTTGGATTAAGAGGGGGTGGTCCTTGCTCCTCGCCTGAGCTCTGTCTCTAATGTTCATCCTGCCTCTGTTCTTCCCTGCCTACAAGCTGTCCTAGTCCTGAAAGTCCCTGGCCATCCCCATTTTCTTCCAAAGACAATGAAACTGCCCCCTCAATGTCTGTTGGCTCAGGTTCCAGCTTGTCTTTCCCCACAGATTCAGGCTCCCACGGGGGCATGACAAGACCTATGCTGCATGTCAAGCAAGTGTTATATCCACTCTACCTCTACAAAAGACATTCCTGAGGAAAAGTTTAGAAACAAAATGCAAGAAATGAAATTTCATTTTAAAGCTGGTTGTCTATGGAGATTCTCAGTCATCTAGGTCATGGTTGCCCCAAAAATACTTTTTTCCAAAGGAAACTGGAATTTGTTTTTTCCTTGAAGACATTTCTCATCTCATTCAAGAAACTTCTTTAGCTTTGACTTTAGAGCTGGTTATTGTGCGTTTTGCTGCTTTATCTTTAGATATATAATTTAATCTAATTTAATTTAATTTAACACCTGTATGCATAGAAAAGAAAGCCATTGGCAAGCGCTTTTCTGGAACAGAAAATTTGGAGGCTACAGGGGGATTACCTAATGGAGGGCTGGAGTAACCTGTAGCTTGGACTAAAACTTCTGTATTTCATGAAAAAACAACAGTGAACTGAAATAAGACACACTTGTGATATTGGTGCAAATACATCTAGACTGGGTATTCTATAGCTTGTCAGCCCAATATTTTGGTCTAGGTCTGGTCTTTCATGTCTGATCTAGGAAAGTAATGGACAGATACTCTTACCTCCTTCATATTAATTACACCCAGGGGCCAAAATATTGCAAGGTGAAAGGAGCTAAAGAAAAAAGGTAGATGTGGATGAAAAGTCACTGTCAGAATGCCAAATCTTCCCAATAAGGTAAAAAAATGAAGAAGGCCTGAAGGTTTGTTAATGTTCTAGAGAAGCATAGTCCTAAGAATCTTAGCTTTTATTTATTACACACACAAACACACACACACGATACGAGGTAAAATGTGTTGTCATTGCTATATGTTCTTATTCCAAAAGAGAGGCGTTCCCACCTTTTTTTTTTTTTTTTGGAATAAGTTTTTTATTTATTTTTTCATCTTTATACATCTCATGTCATGAATGTTTGTTTTCTGGGATAGCACATCCA
>JANHFT010005632.1:14592-27121 GCA_032467955.1 Pseudoxenodon macrops
AGGGGAAGGATATTGCAAAATCTCCATTCCCACCCCACTCTGGGGCCAGCCAGAGGTGGTATTTGCCGGTTCTCCAAATTACTCAAAATGTCTGCTACCGGTTCTCCAGAATCTGTCAAAACCTGCTGAATACCACCCCTGAGGGGAACCTTTACCTTTTTATGTGTGTCACCCATTAAAAATGGATGGAATTTCAACACACCTTTGCAGCCATCAGTTTGACTTTGCCCACCGAGTGTGCCCCTACACATACATACTTTTCATCTGTTTCCTCTCTTCTCCTTATTTCTTATTATTTCCCCACTTATGTATACCTGAGTCCTCCTGTTAAATATCCGTGCTAAAGATCTGGAGACAGTTAAGGTAACGAAAATAACAATTTATGATCCAGAAAAAAAACTGTAATCTGATTAGTCCTTATGGAGATTGGCATAGAGAGGATAAACAAGACAATGGAGTAAACATACTAATTGCATATAATAATGAACTTCAGAGGAAAATAGTGTAACACTGGAGGATGGATTTGCCAAAACAGATGAACCACACTTCTATTTTTAGTACCTTGTGACATAAAATAAAACTACCAGTACAGAAGTATCCTTTCCTTCAAAGACAAAAAGCAAGCACAGATAGCTTATAAACAGTTTTTCCAAGTATATTCTGAAGTATTTAACCCATGTAGCATCATTTTCTTGATGTCTCTTTTCATTGTAGCTACACATGCAGATAAACCATGTGGTTACAATGTGTGGGTCTACCACTCAGCCTTGGATTAACCGTTAAACAAAGGAAGCACATGCTTTTAGGGAACCAAGGGAAGGGTTCATCATTTTTTTCCTCCCAGCTATCATGCCCTTAATTTTTTCACAGTTGCATTTGACTTTAGTTTCCAGCATTGAGACTTAATGTGTCAGTTAAGCAGTAGAGTGGCCAAGGGCACCATAGATGTTTAGGGCATCAGTTGACTTTAATCCAGTCCCGCTACCATAAAAAAGTATAATTTCGGCATAATTTCTCTCCTACATCAAAAGCACAGTTTTGGGGTGCCTGTAAGGGCATTTCCACCAGCGTCAGATTCTACCTTTGGACCCAGGATTTCAGTCATGCCACTCTACATGTGTCTTGAGTGCTCATGAATCAGAAACTTCATGAAAGGACCCTTCAGATGGTTAATGGAGGGAATGCAAAATTTGGTAGTCTTGTCACCATCCTTGTTTTGCAGTAACGGTGGGAGGGGGTGTCCCTAAACACTGCCCAAGGAAGAAATAGCAAATATAGATTGAAGAAGTTGAGGGAATGGTAGCGAGGCATCACAAAATGGAGGAGAGTCCGGGGAATGGAAAAATCGGATGAAGCAAGTTTTCCAGTCAATGGGAAGTAGCTTGCTCCTCACCTTTCCTCTTCAGGAGATGCTGCAGTGTTATCTTCAGCAGTGATGGACTCAGAATGAATTGGTTCAGTTGCAGCAGAACTCCCTAAGACTGACAGTGAATTAGGGGGACAGTGGAATGATGCTAATCCTGCATCAGGCCAGCCCATGCAAATAAGGTTTATTATTTAGTGGATCCAATCTCATTTATTTATTTACTGAAGCAATTGGAGGAAGATGGTCTTGTATATCATGGGGTTTGTTGAAATTAAACTGGATTAACAGAGAGTCAAAGCATGCCATAGGAATAGGGGGGAATCCCTACAAAATTGAAGTCCATGTATTCTTTCTTTTGGCTGAAGAAAACCCTCGGTGCAGATTTAAATCATGCAATGTAAAATGAACAAAAATGCACAGAATATTATAATTGCTTCAGAACACAGCAATAGGATTCATTAACACCATAGAATATTTCTGATGTGGAAGCAGTTCTTCTATCCATTCTCCAAAGCTACCGGCCCGATGCCTATATTTTCCATAAATTCAAGGAAATTAGAATCTGAGTAACAAAGTCGGTCAAAGTCTCCTGCAACTCAAGCTCAGTCCTAGTGACTTACTCCAGTTTCCTTGATTTTAACTGCAGGAGGTAAAAAAAAATGTAATTGGTGCTGCAGACAGTTTCAGAAGCAAAGCAGAATAAAGGAATTGTCAGGAAAAACTTTAATGTTGAAAGTCTCAGTGGTGAGATAAGAGATCAATTGGGAATATGGGTCCACCACCTTCTTTTTAATGTTGGCAGAAAACTGGAATAAATAAATGCCATTTTGTGTGCCTGCAATTGATGCCAGACCTCTCCAACCTATTACCATCCACCTATTTTAAGAGTTGGCTATTTTAAGAGTTGCATCCCAAGGTTGGCTTCCTTAAGAATCGTTATACCTGTGTATAACCCAAGGACTTTCTGTCTATGGGGTTAGGATGTTTTTGGTTGAATTTCATAGGATGTTCAATCACCAATATTGAAATAAGAGTCAAATGATCTGCAAAAAAAAAAAAAAGAATTCTGCAACCAGGTTGAATGAGCTGAATTATTTGTGGTTCTCAGGAGAGGGCAGAAAACTCAGATTCTGCATGTGAGCCATTACTATTTTTTACAGAAAAAGCCCATCAGTTGAGTGCCTTTTTTCATACATTTGCCATTTATTCCTCAATTTACTACTTTTTAAAAACATACAAAATATTAAAATGAGAGGTTTTTTATGTTTTCTCCTTAAATAACTCTGTTTTGAGATCTTAATGTGGCATCTACAATATGAAATATGAGTCTTGTGACACTTTAAGGCATAAGGGATAATGATTCCTCAGAATGTCAGCCATTGATGTGCTGTAGAGCAGATGACAATGTCTTGTAGGTCATCAAAGCAAAACATCAGGACCCCCACCAGGCCCAAATAAATTATTGGGACTGAACACTCCTCAGTACAGGGTACTGTCGGTAAAGTGGTCTTGCTATGCTTGGCACAGCAGCATTGGAAGGTCTATATCCTTGCACAAAATTTCATTCTGAGGAAAAACATTTTCATGAAGAATTCAGAGGAAAGGTGGCAAAAGTCATTTTGGTTCAACTGATGGGGGCGTAATCCATCACCCGTATTTTTTAAAAAATAGTTTTATTAACAAAACAAAAATAAAAACTAATGCAAACTAAAAAGAGAATAAAAATCAAAAAATAGTGGAAAAAGGAAAAAATGGAAAGATAAATGAGAAAGAAAAACAAGAATATAGTTAAAGAAAAAGAAGAGAAATGTCTACTGAATTGACTTTCCCCTTCATCATAGCAAGTGTAAACAATTTTAATAACTTATAACTTTCTCCTAAAATACAATAAATGATCCCTTTTTACTAAATCTCATCTCCTATGTTTAAACAAATCCTTAAAAACCCATTGTTTCAGCCCTGATCAGCCAAACCTATTAAAGGTTACCAGAGATAAGAACACATCTATTTTAATTTATTTCTTCCTTTTACTTTAAAAATCTTGTTCCCTAATCACTTCAAATAGTGTCCTAAAACTGTTCCATAATATATTTTAAACACAGTCTGTCTATAGGAAGCAGACACTCTTAAAATTAATTTCTGGGTTGATTGTTCAAAACTATCCTTCAGCATGTCCAATGTTAAAACATTTTTGCTTCATTCTGTTTTAGTGAAATGTAAGTATTCTTCTCCCTTAATTGTAATCTTCTGTTCTTTCTGGTTCCTTCTAGTGCCCAACCTTCAAAATCTCATCTTGTATATATAAGTATATTTTAAGAGAATTCAAAACAAAAGCAATTTCCCACAAGGATTCTAGATCATTCATTCTAAAAAATTATTTCCAATCTATATGGCTCCGTACTCCCATTGGTAACTTTGCAAAATCAAAATTCTAATCACTTTTTAAATTGTTTATGCAAATATATTTTTTACATTTTTAAATTTGTATTTAAAAGTTATGGCACTGAAGATTGAAGAAAATTCACCAGTGCGATGTAATCTATCAATTCTAATAGCTGTTAAGCAGTTAAAAATCAATTTCCAAAAGTGATTGGAAAAATAAATATGTATGTGAAGAAATATGTGATTCCAGTGTACTTTTGAATAAGCAAGGTGGCTCATTCCATCATCTCCCAGAGGTCTAAACCTACCAGAGATCACTGTCCTGTGGTTGTCTTATAAGGATCAACTATCTGGAGCAGTTGTGAGTGATCTCTTAGCCTCTCCTTGTTCAGAAAGGGATGACCAAGACTCAATCTATTTGCTGACTCTTCATTCCATTGTAGTTGCTTATAGTGAACCTGTTCACTATTTTCCCCCCAGAAGGCTGGCACCTCCAGTAATTACAATTATGATCACCACTACTCTAAGTAAACTCCTACAATAGGGAAGTAGAATAATCTGGCATTTAATAACTGATAAAATATTAATGTTACATATTCAGCAAAACTAAATCTAGGTTTAAAAACATTAACTAGGTGGAGTGACTTTCTGAGATGTTCTGTATGGTTTGCAATACCAATTATATACACTGTGATTGTGCTGAGTATTTAAGAAGTAGGAGGTCTCATTACAACTGCATAAAACTTCCACTTCACAGGAACTGCAATACATAACCTAACACTCAATACTAAAATCAGTGAAAATACAATCCTACGAATTCGGTTGTCCTTATCTGTGACTCCTTGGGTTCAACCTGTGAAACACGTTGAACTTTTAAGATTTTGAGGCAGCTAGTATGAAAACTTAGCTTAGAGGTGGTAAAACTTGGAAAAGGTATTGTGGACGATGCTACCATGAAGTGTGAACCTCAACAAAGAAAAGAAAGAACTAAAATAGGTTTGTTAGACTTTAAAAAATAACAGAAAGTTGCCACCTCTGATCTTAAAAAGTCACAGAGCTGTCCCCTTTCACCTTTTCCTTCTCACATTTTTCCTAAGCAAGAATTCTAGGTTTAAGGCCTCCTGCTTTGTGTTTGCATAATTGTTTCCTACGCTGTAGGAACATATGAGCATCTGCTCCTACTAAATGCTGCATTTGGTCTGTACCTAGTCTGGTAACCTGCTGAAGGCAAGTCT
Organism: Pseudoxenodon macrops; assembly: GCA_032467955.1. NCBI lineage: Eukaryota > Metazoa > Chordata > Lepidosauria > Squamata > Pseudoxenodontidae > Pseudoxenodon > Pseudoxenodon macrops. The sequence goes on from JANHFT010005632.1 coordinate 19,576, forward strand.
GATGAGAATATATATTTAATTGAAGTGCCACCATGAAGTTAAATGAAAGTCACAGGTGTACTTGTATATGTGCATATTTGTATGTAGATGTATATATGTAATTTTTGAAGAATTGCAAAGTGTTCAGGTGACCTTATAGAATATTACTGTTTGGCTGAATGTGTTTAATGATGAATCTGTGACCTGCCTTGGTTTCTTTGGGGGAATACTTTACAGTGAAATCAAAATGGCCGCCCTCCTTTATCTTAATCATACTTGTGGGGGGTGAAGGAACTAATATTGTAGCATGAACCTGAAATCTTTGGGATGTATAGTATACATTCTATACTGTAGTACATTACAGGTTCATTTTAAGGATCTCATACATAGCAAAGCTGAATCTACGCTACAAAATTTTAATCAGATTTATGCTAGTTTTTTTTTTATTGCTTCTCCCAAAGCCATTTGGGAACTGTAGTTTAGTGAGAGTGTTGAGTTGTCTGTGTGAGATTCCTATTCTATATGGCCTTATTTCATAGTGCAGTTAGACCTTACTTTGAGAAGCTGATGGAATATCACCAATTGTTTACTGTAGTGGTAACTTACTATAGTGGTAATTTACCACAGGGTGCATATTAATCATTTTGTAGATGAATTGACTTAACCTTGATCAGGTAGGCTGAGGTTCATGGATGTCCCAAGGTATTTCGTTACAAAAAGAAGGACAGGATGATACCTTTACTTCTTTCTATATAGGAAAAACCAGTTGGAATAGTATTTGAACTTTACACGGGCAAGGAACCAATATCCACCCCTGTTTCTGACAATAGCAGGTTAATATAGAGTGCAGAGTTCTATCATTCAAGAGAAAGTAACCACTGAAAAACTATTATTGTTGAACCCTCAGCAATCCCTAACATCTGCTTCCAAAGACAATTGGCTACTTTTGCTCTGTGTAGGGCTGGTACTAGTGAGATGAAAATCATCTCTTCACCATTAACCATTACAGATGATTAATGAGAGGTTACAGGCACTTCAAGTAACCATTTGGTAAATCGCTCAATATTCTAGCCACATTGATCATGCAAAGATTTTGTGACCTGCTTGTAACTGAATAAAGGTTTTTGCCACTTCACAGATCAATTCATCTTGTGTGGGTATGGGTAGATAACAGTTTCTCTTAGGGACCATGAGTAAATCTCTTGCAGTCTAACCCTTAAGGGCCACAAAGGGCTCACTGACATTTTCCTTGGCACCCATGAACCCCGCTCCTCCTAGTTTTAGTTTATTAGTAATATCTTCTTTTTTTTATATACAAAAAATAGGATAGGTAGCATTCTATAAAGGAACTACAATTTTCAAGAATAATCTGTATTCCCAACAGATTCTGTGTCTGACATGGATCCCAAAGTCATTCCATCGAAAATAAAAATGCTAAAAATCTGCAACTCGATGTTTGGAAATGAGCCTACCCATCCAGATGAAAGGCAAAAAGTAAGCTAAGCTATTATACAGAAAATCCTGGGAAGTCAGAATTAGTGGTAGTAAATCAGTGTTTTGTGATTAACTGTGCCCACCATAGCTGTCATGCTGATAAAGTTCCCAAGCAATGCTGTTAAAATTACAAGGGAGATTGGTTGTCAAAAAAGATTATAGGCTCTTGTATCAACAGTTTATAATTTAAAAACTGTATTAACGTCTCCTCAATATTGTTGCAGCTGAATACCTAGCTCAATCATTCCATATTTTTTTTAAATCCCTCCAAAAGTGCTGGGACTCCTAGAATTTCCAAATAATATTTCAGTTGGCAGTCCATCTTGCTATTCTCCCCTCTTGAGGTATTCCAGCTATAATCCCTGTTCTTGAAGTTCCAAAAGGTTGCAGCTGGGCGTGCGGCAGCTCACAACTGCAGTTGTTTTCCATTAAGAGAATGCATACCTCTCGCGTTCATAAGCCAAAATCATATTTGCTCTGTCTTACAGGGGTTCGATCCCTCAAAAGACAAACTAAAAGTTGTTCCTTACGGTTATTCAAATTGGGGGGGGGGTTTGTGGATCACAGGTACAACTCCCCAGTTTTTCTTCTCCACTTTTCAAATGTTATTTTAATACCTCTAGCTCTGTCGCCTTTCTTTCATTCTCTCATGAAATGCTTGATATAAATAGGGGGGGGGAAATCTTGTAAGTTTTAAGATTTTCAGGCAGCTAGTATGAAAACTTAGCTTAAGAGGTGGTAAAACCTGGAAAAGGTATTGTGGACGATACTACCATGAAGTGTGAACCTCAACAAAGAAAAGAAAGAACTAAAATAGATTTGTTAGACTTTAAAAAGTAAAGAACAGAAAGTTGCCACCTCTGATCAGTTCATTCCAGATGTGACTGGTTTTTTTAGAAAAATCCAAATGGCTGTAAAAATATGTACAAACTTAAAATTGTGAATTGGATGGCAGGGGAGGGAAGGGGTTCAGCCTTGAAGTGAATTCAACAGATGAAGCATCCTAAAAAAACTGTCTCACTGGTTCTTCCTCTTTGTCAGTGAGACAAGAGCCTCCATTGTTGTTCCTCTTACTGTAGAAGTCACTGGTTCTGAGCAAACTGTTTGCATGTATTGCTGTCAACAGGAACCCAAAAAAATCCCATTGTCTCTGAAAGGTCTGTGTGTCATAATAAAGTCAATGTTAACGGGGAGAGAGTCATAAAGAGAGGTTGACATGGTTCTTCCCAACAGCTTCTTTCATTGCAAGTCTCCCAGCAGCAATTCCAAGTATCTTTTACTCTTATCTGTCCTCAGCTTCATTGTCCTTGGTCAAGATGCACATTTGCCAAAAGAATTTTGTCCTTGTTTATCTCCTCAGCAAGTGACCTTATGGTGCTGCGGAAGCAGCAACAAATGAAAGTTTTTACAACATGCTTTAACTTGGCTTATGTTTCTCTCCATTTATAGAAAGCCGCTGCTGTGGTTTTCAGTTAATAACAACGATCGGATTAAATTACTGACGGAAAACCAAATTCTCACATTCCAGGAATGGCGTGGCTTCTAGTCCTCCAATTCTGCCATCTTGCAAGCTTAGCAGCATGTCTAGCCTTGCTATTAACCCTATCTCAGGAAACAAGTTGGAAGTGTTTTAAGGAGAGGAAAGAAATGATCATCCTTTATTGCAAAACAGAGTTGTGTTGTGTTTTTGCACCCTGCTCTGTGTTACCTGAACTTAATTGCTAATGTAATGTGAGATGGTTCTGTCACTACTATTGAAGGATAAGTCAACTGCTCATCTTATCCTTTGTCTCCAGTAACCACACTTCTTGAGTAAGTCCCAGCTCCATTAATATAAGAAAGTTGAAACCATATGGTTGTCTCATGGGGAGAATCTTAGAAACGCCATACTTAATCTGCCCTTATTCTTCCTGTCATTTCTCGCTGTGATTTCTATACTATTCTGTTAGAGGAATGTCATAAGATTAAACGACCAATTTTAATTTTAAATTAAAATATTGAAGGAACGTGAGGTGCCTCTCCAAGTTGCACTAAAATCAATGGCTTGAGTTTATAATTTTGGTGGAACTAAAAGTTCTTCTAAACTACTCTGATTTGGAGTCGTTAGTAATGCATGTGTGAAACCAGATTTATTCCCCTAGATAGGTTGGTTTTTACAAAGGATAATTTTTAAAAATGGTGCAATGCACACATTTCAGTGGCCTAATTTACAACAATTTAAGATCAGTTATTGCTTTTGCTGAACTTACAATTTACCCTGTGCATCATTATTAAGTTATACTTAATGGAGCATAGATGGGACCTAGGTTGCATCTAGTTCTCTCTTAACTACTATGCAATTCAAATAGCCTTTTCTTGTTTTTGTGTTCATTCTGCACATACTATAACCATCATAATTTCCCAAAGATATATCAGATGGAGTACAATTCAGTCATTAGATATGTGAGTTTGGGAGCTCACACTTTGTATATAGGATGTTGTCCACTTGCTTCTTCTCAGTGAACAATCTTCAGTATGATTTTTACACATTCTTTGAAATAATACTTCACATCAAATAACTTCCAATGCTTCAGTCGAAAACATTTTATTTTCGCATTCATTTCCTATGTCTTGAAAACTGCATTACATACTTTGTAACTAAAAATATGACAGATGCCCCTGTAAAATTCATTTCTTCATTAGATCAGAATTTGGCTTCTTAACTGGGTCAGGGACTGTTATTTCCAACCCATCAAGAGTCTATTCTTTTGAAATAATACAGGCAGCACTGTCTATCTGTCTACTAGACAAACTTACTTTTGATTCAGTGGGGCACGCTCCAAGTAAAGAAATTCAAGGTCAACGCATTGTCGTCTTTGTAGAATGCAAACGTAATTATCAAAAGTTGAAGAACATCTTACAAATAAGGACAATGATTTAGACACTTTGTAGCCCAAGGGGCCTGAAATAGCATGAGCTACTTATGATATGTCTGAACTAACAAAAGCAACTATTGCAAAGGTTTTGACAGTGCCAAAAACTGTGGGGAATCCAAACCTGTCAGACACAACAGCACACGAAAGCAATTTATTTATTTATTTATTTTAAAAAAATTCCCCTGCTTTTATTACTTTACAAGTAATTCAAGGGTGGGAATATACATAATATTTCTTCCTCCCCCTATTTTTTCCCACAACAGCAACCCTGTAAGGTGAGTTGGACTCAAGAGGGAATGATTGGCTCAAGATCACCCAGCTAGCTTTCAAATTTAAGGTGGGACTACAATTCACAGTCTCCTGTGAATTAATGATGTGTTAATTATCCTAATTATGCACATTTAACTGGAGGTCAGTGCTACTGAATTCAGTTGCCTTAATTCTGTGTAAACATAGGAATGTGCCCTTAATGTTTTATATTGTGGAAGCATAACAAATAGAACTGTAGTTTTGAGGATTAATTTGTGGGTTTAAAAAAAAATATGTTAATTTGAGGCACCGTTGTTGAAATATGGTGACCCTCAACATCTAATTTGAATAACATTAAAAGCATATAAATAACATTTATGAACTGCCCTGTTACAAAATATGTCAAAAATCAGAGACAATTATCTAACCTTTTAGAATCAGAAAAAAGAATATCCATATATAATCAAAGGAAAAGAAGGAGTTTTGATCTGTGCCTGAAAATGAGTTATAGATGAGATGGCATGGTTGAGGATGTTTGTTATAGAAGAAACAAAAGAGTTAAAATATCCTCCTCCTTTGTTGGCATCTAGGAGATTCACCTTATGATAAACGGAACAATATAATTTACAGACTAGATTTTTTTCCATACATCGGAACACAAGATACACTAATTTTGACTAGAGTCGATTGTCAAAAGTGATCCCTTCTAGTCTCTAAAAGATCTCCCTCTTGCTCTCAGATCTTATCTCCATTTTTTAAAAAGTCTTAGACATACTCCCACTCATCCTGTTTCTAAATAAGTTGATGTGAGATGCAGGCTTATCTCTGAAAAGTTCTCACTTTTTGGAAAAATGCTTGAGTATCCATAGCTGAGTTGACCCAAATAGCACAGTACACAGTGAACCTGTTCTTAGGCTCCTTGCAATGTAGATGTGAATGAATAAGGCTGTGATTGCTATTATATAAACTTTAAGAGAAAATTTGCAAGTTATATGGTCAAACTATTCTTGGATATTTTTAGAATGCATACATGAATACTTCTGCAGGAAATCGTTGGCGTTCTGCTTATAGAAACCTCCAAATCAGACAACAGCTTTTTGGTAACAAATTTCTAATTTGTCACACAATCATTCTCTCTCTCATGTACACCTAACCCCTCCCCACATACATATACATGCACGCAACACACATATGTGAATTTACCACTTTAATATAGACCAGTAAGAGCTGTGTGTCAAAATACAGACCAAGAAATGTCAATGTTAGACTTCCTGTCAGTCTACTGTCAGTCTACTATGAAGAATAGTTAATCCTTGGTTGTAAGGTAATATTCAAAATCCCAGCATATCTGCAGGCTCGGTGAATGCAAAAGGAATATACTTGGCATATCCCAGGATTAGAGGTCGTATCTGATGTTGTGAGAACTAAGATGGTACTCTGCATTTCCGTTGCCAGGAAGTTAACCCTTCCATAGATATTTGGGCCTCTCCCATATTACCCAGTCAAAGGCTGTTACCAATTAGCTATGGAACTTATCACCCATCATAGCTGGAAACACAAAGCTGGGGGAAGCTGATCTAATATTTAGGACATTCTCACATGATTGGGACCATTCAATAGGCACGTGTTGAGCTCAACAGAAACTTGTAGCTTGATTCAGCACATTCAAAATGGAACTGCAGGATTCTGCCCATGATTTCATGGTCTAAATCAGTGATGGTGAACCTTTTCAGCACCGAGTGCCCAAATCCGAACGTGTGTGCATGTACTTGTGCATGCTGGAGCACTGGAAACCCAAAGACCAGCTGGCCGGCACGCACATGCCTGTTTTTTGGCCATTTTTGGGGCTGTTTTTAGACCGTTTTAAGGTGCTCCGGCACCCGCGAAGACCAGCTGGGCAGCGCGCATGTGCCCACCAGAAACCAGAAGAGCAGCTGGCAACAGCATACATGCCCACAGAGAGGGCTCTATGTGCCACTTCTGGCATGCGTGCCATAGGTTCGCCATCACGGGTCTAAATTCTGAGTCCCATCAGCTCAGTGGTGACTTCACGGTTACCACTGATTTATTCATGTCGGGAAAAAGCCAAAATATTTAAATATATATTCACAAATCACTTCCAAGTGTGTTGATTTCTTTCATGCATGCTAAACGCTTTGCAACTTACAAAGATCAATAAAGACCACCAGTTATATAGACGATCCCCCTGAGACAAAACTTTGTTCTGCTGTGGATCTGAGCACTGGTAGTTGCCAACCTCCTGAAATGTGCACATGGTCAATGAACTCTGTTAACTTTAATTGACAACAAGCATTCATTTCCAGTTCTGTTTCTTAAATGCATCAATGAATTAAATTCTGAGAGAATAAAGGAATACATTATGCACAGCAAACCTCAAGAAAGTGTTGACCCCACCTACCCTACTCCTTTCTCCAAGTCAGGTCTGTTATTCAATTCTTCCCTAGTTTGCCTTTAACTTCAGCATTCATAGCAGAGGTCAGAGTAATGTTCCTTGAGTAAACCCTGTTGGTTAGACTGTAATGCATCTTTTCTGGCTTCATGAAATGCAAGTAGCCAAAATGGCTTTTGGTGCTAAAAAATAAAAATACAAAATAACATGAATTAGTATGTTTGATTCTTGTTCTGATATGACGTGGATAACTGTGTTGCTTGATCTTTTTACAGCTGAAGCTCCATCTTAGTGCATCTACTTCACATTACTGGGTATAACAATGATAGTTGTATGCAGCAAAGGCCTTCTTTGGCTTTCAGTTCTTGGTCCTACGGAGATCCATCAGGGGCCTTTTTGTTTATTAGAGCAATAGAGAGTATTCCAGGAATGTTAAAAAGGACATGTGAATTTGGGGAAGACATACAGTATTTTTTCCTGGAAAGGGAAAAAGAAGAAG
>JANHFT010005632.1:61102-72104 GCA_032467955.1 Pseudoxenodon macrops
AAATGAGAGCAAACCCACTACAGACTAGCACTGATGATGTTGCCTAGTTTGATAATGAAACGTCTGCAAGAAAGCAACCAACCTCACCGAGTAGTGGAGACCCCAAAGTTCAACCCTGAGCTACAAATATTTTCTTCTATCCTTACCACTCATTAATAAACAAATATCAAGGTACAAAGCAGAGGTGGGTTCCTACCAGTTCTATCTGGTTCTATAGAGTAGGTAGTAACTCCGCGATGACATCACGGAGCCGGTTCTGCTACTTCGAGGGTGCCACCATCTTTTTTTTGAATTTTCTTTTGGGGTGGTGGTGGAATTGTTTTGTTTTTCCCCCCTGATTTTTTTCTTCTGCACATGCGCAAAAGCCGAGTTTTGGGTACTGTGCCTGCGTCGCCATCTTGTTTTCAGCCTTTTTTTGGGGGGGGGATTTTTGTTTACATTTTTTCCGGATTTTTCTTCTTCTGCGTGTGCACAGAAGCAGAGTTTCCGGCACTGCGCATGCAGCGCCATCTTGTTTTTGGCCTTTATTTTTTTGGGATTTTTTTGGGGTCTTTTTTCTACTGCGCATGTGCGCGAGCACACAAGGCAAGCACAGGAGGCAGCAAATCGCCAGCGAGGTAAGTTAGAACCCACCCCTGGATTAGATAGCCCTCAACTCACAACTGTTTGTTTAGTGATTGTTTGAAATGACAACGGCACGGAAAAAATTGACTTATGACTACAGTGGAACCCCCGTTCACAACCATAATCCGTTCCAGGACCTCGGTCAACATCCGAGTTGGTCGTGAACGGAAGCAAGACTGACTGCGCATGCGTGGACAGAAAAAAAATGGGTCCGAAGGGGAAATTGCCACGGCAGTGAAAATCGGCGCAGCTGTGTTTGATCATGAACCGAAGATATGTTCTTGAACAGAGTCAAACTTTTAGCGGATTTTTTTGTTCGGGAATCGATTTCGTCATGGACTGAGGCTTTCATGAACCGAGGTTCCACTGTATTTTTCACACTTTATGACCGTTGCAGCATCCCCATGGTCATGTGATCAGAATTCGGACTCTTGGCACCTGGCATGTATTTATGATGGTTGCGGTGTTCCAGGATCATGTAATCACCATTCGCAATCTTCCAAGTCAGCCTCTGACAAAGAAAGTCAACTATTCTCTTAACAACTGTGGCAAGAAGGGTTGTAAAATGGAGCGAAACCCACTTAACAACTGTCTTGCTTAGCAATTCCCCAGTCAGTTGTGCTAGCAGGGGAATTCTGGGACTTGAAGTTCACACCTCTTCAAGCGGCCAAGGTTGAGAAACACTGTAGTAAGCCATGAATCATGGTTTACAAAGCATGCCGGCTGTGGAATTCTGGGAGATGAAGCCCACGCCAATTCAAGCGGCCAAGGTTGAGAAACACTGTAGTTAGCCATGAATCATGGTTTACAAAGCATGCCGGCTGTGGAATTCTGGGAGTTGAAGCCCACGCCGATTCATGCGGCCAAGGTTGAGAAACACTGTACATAGTACACCCCAGTTTGGTTTCCAGGTTGCTGCAGGAGGCCTTCCAGGCCCAAAACAGGGTGAGGGAGGGCGCAGCGTGCATGCGTGGGGGCGGGATTTGCGCATGCAGAGGTGTAGCCCCCGCATAGATGGGGGTAGCGAATGCATGCGCGGGGCAAGGTGTCGTGCGCACATTGCATTATGGGTGCGGACGTGCACTTTCGGCACACAACGACAAAAAGGTTAGCCATCACTAGACTAGACTGAGGATCATTTCTCAACGCCATAAATAACCACCGTCTTACAGTAGGGCAGTCTTTCTCAACCTCAGCATCTTTTAAGAGATGTGAAGTTCAACTCCCAGAATTCCACAGCCAGCATGGTTTGTAAACCATGATTCATGGCTTACTACAGTGTTTCTCAATCTTGTCCGCTTGAAGAGGTGTGGACTTCAACTCCCAGAATTCCACAGCTGGCATGCTTTGTAAACCATGATTTATAGCTTAGTACAGTGTTTCTCAACCTTGAAGAGATGTGGACTTCAACTCCCAGTATTCCACAGTTGGCATGCTTTGTAAACCATGGTTTATGGCTTAGTACAGTGTTTCTCAACCTTGGTCACTTGAAAAGATGTGGACTTCAACTCCCAGAATTCCCCCACCAGCACGCCTGACTGGGGAATTCTGGGTGTTGAAGTCCAGCCCTCTTCAGGTGGCCAAGATTGAGAACCATTGGTTTAACACATTACACAATCTCAACCTATGATGGTTTATTCCCTAATTTGTGGCTTAAATCTTTGGGGGGGAATCCAGTCTCTATCTGTACCATCCCATAATACGTCCTTCCATTTAGACAGACTGTCTTGCGCTCCGCTTTAGCCCACTTCCTAAACAGCGAGGCTGGACCACTTTATTTCTCTCCTGAAGTTTACCATAGAAACTTATCAGAGCCGCAGAGGCTGACGGGAGTTGAAGTCCTATCGTAAAGGGAGGCTTGCCCTTAGCCATTAGGCAGTTCGCTCTTGGCGTTGCCATAGCAGCAGAAAGCCGCCTCTCGAGCAACTTCCGGCTTTTCCCACCGGAAGACCGGGCCGCAATCGACTTTAGACACGCGGGGCTGAAAAAATCCTTGAGGCTTGAATTAGGTGGCGCGAAAGACTTAACCATAGAGACGGGAGGGTTGGAGAGACTCCAACATGGTAGGATTTCCGCTTCCGTCTCGTGGCCGCTTCCGTGTTTGGGCGTGATGGAGTCGGTCCTGAGCGAAGTGGTGGCGTCGGAGGATCTAAAAGTGAGTGACACTTGTCTGATTCTGTACCAGGGTGGCCGAGGGAGATCTCCGAGTTCAGGAGCAGTCTACCTTTGGTTGCTAAGATGGAAAACGAGGGGTGTGTGGTGGAAGATTGGGTGTCCCCCTTCGAGCCACTCCCCACCTGGGGGAAATTGTGGGCTTGGGGGTCCAGCAGGGCTATTTATTTAGCGTATATGGCATATCATACGTGGCCTAGCAATATATGTTACCATTTCTCCTACATTAGTAAAGCACAATACAATATAAATGTGTTAAAAGGTATATTTTCAAAAGTCCCATGCAGGACGATCTTTGCTCGATTGGTCGTTAGGCTCGACTAGATGCCCTCATGGGTCTCTTCATTACATAAAAGTTAAGTATGTCTCTGTTTAACCGTTATAAGGCTTTCAAATATGCTTAGTCCTTTATTCACCTTTACATGGAACATTTTTCTTCTTCTCTTCCTCTGGGCTCATTTTTCCTTCCCTTTCTTTTGGTGTTCTTTGATTGACAGGTAGTTCTCGGCTTACACCAGTTTGTTTAGTGACTGTTTAAAGTTACGATGGCATGGCAAAAAGTGACATGGCCACTTTTCACACTAAACAGCCATTGCCAACCTTTTCACCCTTAACAGTCATGTGATCCCGTGGTCACATGATCAAAATTCAGATGCTTGGCAGCTGACTCATATTTATGACGGTTGTGGTGTCCTGAGGCCATGTGATCACTTTTTGCGACCAAAGGAAATGGAAAAGCTAGACCCACTTAACCACTCTGGCAAGAAAGTTCATAAAATGGGGCAAAATTCACTGAACTGTCTCGCTTAGCAACATAAATTTTGGGCTCAATTGTGGTCGTTAAGTCGAGGACTGTGGTTTCCACTAGGTAACATTTTTGTTTGCTGTGCGATAAGTGAGAAGAAATCCAATGTGAATTGAGAGGTTGGCCCTGAATCCTTTAAGCAATTTTTTTAATTTTGCTTATTTATTTATTGGGTTTTTAATCCCACCTTTATTTCCTTATAAGCAACTCAAGACGGCAAAAACATCCAGAAATACAGGTAGTCCTCAACTTACAACAGTTCATTTAACCATTCAAAGTTACAACGGCACAGAAAAAAGTGACTTTTGTCTGTTTTTCACACTTACAACCATTTTTGCACAGTTGCAACCTTTCCAGCGTCCCCAGGGTCATGTGATCAAAATTCAAATGTTTGGCAGCTGACTCATATTTATGACGCTTGCAGTGTCCTGGTGTGTGTGTGTCACATGATCCCCTTTTGGGACCTTCTGAGAAGTGAAGTCAGTGGGGAAAACCAGATTCACTTAACAGCCGTGCTAACTTACTTACCAAATGCAATGATTCACTTAACAACAGTGGCAAGAAAAATCATAAAATGGGGCAAAACTCACTTAACCGTTTCACTTAGCAACATAAATGCTGGGCTCTATTGTGGTCGTAACTTGAGGACTACCTGTACTAGCAATTTCTCCAGCAAAGGTTGGCTCCCAGCAATCCCCTGATCAAACCTGCTTTTTTCCCCCCTATAGCCTGGGACTAGAAAAAGAAAAAAGCACATTAAATATGACTTTAAAGACTTTTGCTTTTGCATCAAATTTTTTATCCTGAGGCTAAGTTAGATAAGTGTCATTAGCAAGTCAACTTTGACCGCTGATACACCCGCATCGTTAGAACTAACACATTACTCTAATGGTTGAGATTACACCATAATGTGTACTCATTAGACATGGTGCAAAAACGATGTCCAAATTCTCTTGGCTCTTGTATTTCAGTATGGTGCAATTGAAAAGAGATAACGTGTAACACGATTATGCCAAATGTATACCAGAGCCTTGTCTGGTTCCTTCAACCATCTCTGCTGGAAATGTATACACGTATTTTCTTTTTATATTTTCTTTTTTCTCAAGAAGTTGCTAAGTACTTAATTATATGAGCAAAGCTTCTGCATGACTCCCATGTCCTTCCTATCTGTTGCAAAGGATTCTGGGCCAAGCTGTCAATTTATGTTGGGCTTCTCCCCATTGACAGCACTGGCGCAACAACTTGGAATATGTGCCTTATTGCAGTGGTCTCCAATCTTTGTGGCTTGGTGGCCCCGGCTGGGAGAGGGGGGAAGAAGGAAATCGGGCTACGGCGGGCTGGCCTGCATGCGTATGCAGCTCAGCTTGCACATGTTGAGCTCTGTGCATGTGTACATGCGTGTCGGGCTACCGCTCATGCAAGTCAGGCTGCACGTATGTGTTCACCAGTTGTGTGGATGGCCTGAAAGTGGGCCATGACCCAGACTTTGGAGACCCCTGCCATATTGCCTTGTGCACTGCAAACAAATTATGCAGTGTAAAATAAATGGAAGTCATTGGTCTCTTATTACTTCACTGGCAGCAAAATAATAATTGAAGTGTGTCACTATCAGGGGTCAAAAGCAGTGTCGTTTAATAGTGCTCAGAAGACATTCGAAAGTCACCTGAATTTCATTCTGTGAGGTTCGGAGGTGTTCCTTAGTCATCTGAATCTAAGTTATTGAAAGGAAGAAAATATAGGATCAGTTGGTTTGGGGGTTACACCCCCCCCTCACTTTGTTCTTTAATGGATAGAAAGAAATTAACCTCGATTAGAAGATGAACTGGGAGATTTATTTCCCTAGGTGATATTTCTTCAACTGCTTTGTTTCGCAAAGCATAGTTATCTCGTGTTTAGCCATGTTTATAGCCCAATATTAGCTTTATACTTGCTCATGGGCAGCTACTGCTACAGAGTAGGCCGATGATGCATAGTGCAAATTAGATTTACCTGTTGAATTTGACCAGAACGACAGTGAGAACTTGGATTTTTTTAACTTACAAATTTTAAGCTGAACAGAAAGATACTGAAACTCAAAAAACCCACGATCCTGAATGCTAAATGTTAAAAGCCTGAATGTTAACATTTACTTTAAAAATAACAAAAGTAGGAAGCGAGACAGTTCCACTAGGGGGCAGCCAATTGTTTCGATGAACTAGTCTACTGTATTTACAGTATCGGCATAACTATAGTATAAACAGTACATGGAAATATTTAGCTTTAGGTTATTTTTCAGATGAGTTTCTGCCAGCTTAATTAACTCACTACAGTCTAAGAAATGTGACAGATATTTGCAATTGTTGCATCTGGGAACTCAAGTACATGGTGTCTTCCAAACATTTTTGTATTTTATTTACTCATAAGGTTTATATCCCAGCTTTCCTCCACGAACTTAAGATGATGTACATATCTTTTGTTCCCAACATCAACCCTGTGATATAGGTTGAACTGGGAGAAAGTAACAGATAGTCTCCCCTTTAAGTTCTCAGAGTTTTCCCGTGAGTGCCAGTCCAAAATCTTAACTACTGGCTCTTCAGTTGAGGTTCTACAATTCCAGCTATTTGGCAGATGGAGTGTCAATTTTGTCTAGTGCAGGGGTGTCAAACACAAGGCCCAGGCGGCCATCCTGGAAAATATAAGGTGCTGGCCTGCATCCTTGCGGCCCGGTTTACCCAGTGCAAAGAGGAAACAAGCCAGCAGTTTGGGGAGTGGTGTCAAGCTGGCCACACGCACCCAGTCGGCCATGCCCAGTGAGTGGCATCAAGCTGGCCATGCCCACCCATTTGGCCATGTACACCTGGCCCTCTGAGGTCAACCACAGCCCTGATGCGACCCTCAATGAAATTGAGTTTGACACCCCTGGTCTAGTCATTAAGATATCAGGCTAGAAACCAGGAGACTGTGAGTTCTAGTCCCACTTTAGGCATGAAAGCTGGCTGGGCAACTTTGGGCCAATCACCAGGAGACTGTGAGTTCTAGTCCTGTTTTAGGCATGAAATCCGGCTGGGTGACTTTGGGCCAATCACACACTCTCAGCCCAACGCACCTCACATAATAGTTGTTGTGAGGAAAAGAGAAGGAAGTAGTAGTAATATCTAAGTTACTTGAGTTTAAGTAATAAAGTCAGGATTTTAAAAAAAACAAAGCATCTAATACATTATTGTGGCAACTATCCAGGACACCTGCTGCTTATTAATTGCTTGCTCCTGAATTGGTTTTGGTCCTGTGTATTACATTTATATCACATATTTTATGGTGAATTTGCTCAGCAGAACTATATTCCCTAACTCAATTGTAAGCTGCTTAGATTGTTGTGCAAGATTTAACTCAGGTCTTTAGGTAAGTCTGACCGGGAAGTTGAAAAATAATCTTGAGAAGAAACCATGGAAAATTAAGGAAACCACAGAGATGTGTACATAAAGATGTAGTAAGAGCTGAAGTCATTTTAAAAAGAGAATGTCCTTTTTTATGAGAAGGGCTAGGTCCACCCTACAAGTACAACATTGTGTAGTCCCAGAGGCAGCTGACTGCCAATTTTTTTCGATAGGAAGTCCCTCGGGCTTCTTTCTATCCAAGAGGCAATGTACAGTTAAAGGTTTATTTTGGCTTTCCTTAGCATTCCCAGACCTTGAAGTGACGATGTTGGCAATGACAATAATTGTTTAAACAGGTTCCTGTTTCCATTAAACAAAAAAACAACCTATGAATGAAAGGGATGCTTTAAGGGCAAAGGACATTTTGAGTGTGTTTTTTTTTTTTAGCAAACACGGGTTTTTCAAGCAAGGCCCGGAAGATGGCATATGCCTGATCTTTGGCTGTCTTAGCGATCTCTTCACGAAAGATCTCCATGTTCTCCTCAACCCAGTCGGAGCTCTCCCTGAGGGCTTTTAAAACTCTCTTCTGAGACCTTGAACGGAAGGAATGTGGCTGACCCCTTCTTCCCACAGTTGAGGTCAAAAAGGCATGAACACTGAGGTAAAAAGAAATCCCTTCGATTCTTCTTCATGGCGGCAGCTATGTATGGCTGTGAACATTGGACCATAAAAGGAAGGCCTGAGCGCCAAAGAATTGAGACCTTTGAACTTATGATGCTGGAGAAGACTCCTGCGAGTCCCTTGGACTGCAAGGCGATCAAACAGGTCAGTCCTAGAGGAGATCAACCCTGACTGCTCCTTAGAAGGCCAAATCCTGAAGATGAAACTCAAATACTTTGGCCACCTAATGAGAAGGAAGGACTCCCTGGAGAAAAGCCTAATGCTGGGAACGATGGAGGGCAAAAGAAGAAGAAGGGGACAACAGAGAACTTGAGGTGGCTGGATGGAGTCACTGAAGCAGTCGGCATGAGCTTAAATGGACTCCAGAGGATGGTAGAGGACAGGAAGACCTGGAGGAACATTGTCCATCGGGTCACGATGGGCCGGACACAACTTCACAACTAACAACAACAATTGTTGATTTGCGGTAGATGTGGAATGGGACACAATAGGCTGCTTTTAAAATTGACGTAAAGACATTGTATGTAGACTGATAGTGCGAATCTTCTGAAAGACAGATTCAAGCTATTGTTTTTTGTTCTGTTTTAATAGACTTTTTTTTCTCCTGTTAAGTCTTTTTCTCTTAACTTTTAAAGTTTGCCAAAACTGATTAAATTTTTAAGATTCTAAGCCACATAAATATGAGCACGCTTTGTATGGAGGAATACCCTGGCTTCTGCAGCAGGAAGTCACCATTTCGGTACACTTGCTTAGTAAGAAGGAAAAGCAGGATAGAAAAACCTCATTCTGGGCAAATAGTATAGAAATAGCAATATGCCAGTGTCTCTCCACCTTGGCGACTTTAAGATCTGTGGACTTCAACTCCCAGAATTCCCCAGCCAGCATAGCTGACAGGAGAATTCTGGGAATTGAAGTTTGCAAATCTTAAAGTCACGAAGCAATATGGAATTAAGTATTGTAGTTCACTGGATTAAGCTGGGTATGACCTGTTAGACTGCTACATTCAGATGACTTCTAGACAAGCCAGATTTTACCAAGCCACATCAGCATGAAGCCAGAGCCAATTGCACTCTTCTTTTTATTGTCTTTTTATTGTCTATCATGTACAAGTATAAAACTGTAGCAAATGCTTTTGATTAAAAAAATAGCAATTAAAAATGCTAATTGATTTCCTTAGATCTCAGTTTTGCTTTTTGTTTTGTTACCTTCCAGATACTGGTACCTTGGACCTCTGAAAATCCAGGCGGCCCATTTTTTTAGCACATTAAAGGTAATTATTATCAATCACTCAATATTTTTTAATTGCTGGAAACTAAAAAAAAGAGTCATATTTCTGTACATTTGTCACACAATGGTCTGCTAAATGATAACAGTGATGGCATTTGTTCTCCTCTCCCTCCCTCCCTCCAGCCTTTAGAAGCTGATATTTAACACAAAACTCTGTGATTCAGGAAACAGTTGCAGGTATTCTGAAGGTGCCTTTTTCATGACTTTCTGGTTTTTCTTTGAAGACCTTTTGCTTCTCATCCAGGAAGCTTCTTCAGCTCTTGACTGGATGGTGAGGAATGGAAGGATTCCATTTATATTCAAGGAGTATAAATCCTTCCATTAACAACAGTTCTGAGACTTAGTTCTCCGTAATCTTACTTGTTAGAAGGCAGCTTCTTATATTTGTGCATGTCACACGATCCCACTTGGATTGTTTGTGACAGTATAATGTTAGGTACTTTAAACAGATCCAAAGCTGCTACTCAAGATGGAACTGATGTGAAGTCATTTGATGTTTATTTTGCCAAGCAGGTGGTGGCAGAAACAAAGACCTTTTATAAAACAAGCTCATGGAATGCAGCTGGGGAAAAAATATATTGCTGCACTGTGAACAAAAGAAGCAAAGAGAAATCAGCAAAGGGATGCTGAGATGCAGCGAGATCCATTAAAATCTACTGTAGTCTGCTGCCTTCCTCTAGTGCAGGTCTCTCTTGGGGCTTTTGTTATGCTAATGATTCACCCTATTCAGTTGATGTAAGTGGCGCCTATAAATAGAGCCTAGAGGACTGTTGATAATCCGCCTCTTACAGCCAGCCGGTCACAAATTGAGCAGAAGGGTTAATTGCCGTAGTTTTAAAGTTCTCGAATAATATTGAATGATTATAATGTAAAGGAGACACGTTATTTTCCCTGTTAAGGCCCTTCTACTGATTTCTTAACAAATAATAAAACGTTCCAGTTTTTGAAATGATGCAACATGAATATAACACGCATGTTTCAAAGACCCTGATGGAGATCATCACCATCCGCAACTGGTATTCACTCGCTTCGTTCACTGCCCCTCCTCATCTTGAACAACAAACAATATCTGTAATTACTAGCCATTGTATTGGTTTGGGATGATGAGCAGGGAGCAGAAGGTGGAAAAGGGTTGGTTAGATTACGATGGTGTAGGACAGGGGTGTCAAACTCAAGGGGTGCTTAAATCTGGCCCACGCGGCCGGCCTGGAAATAGCAGAAGACCAGCCCACAGTGCCTCTGGCAGCCAAAATGGGGCGCAGGGGGGCGCAGGCGGCTGCCCCACAGCCCCCCCCGTGCTCCATTTTGGTGAGGGAAATATTGCAGGAGACCGTTCAGGTAGAACCCCCCCCACCCTCTCGGCTGTCCCGCGGAGGAGAACTACAATGCTGATTGAGCCCTCGAAGAAATCTAGTGTAACACCCCTGGTGTATGATTAATATTTAACAGTTGAGATGAGGGCTGTAGTGGACAGAGAGGAAATGTCACAAACAATTGTAGGACTGGGCAAACTGTAGGAATGGACAAAATTTTCCATTTTGAATTTTTTGGGAAGGAAGTCTTGAAAGCCTATTCTGCAATTTACCATATAATAATTATGTATTCCCCATCTCAGAATAGCCGAGTTGCTGATTTTTAACAATTCTGCCACCGAAATTTAGCTATTCTCCAAAGATCACAAAGGTTACCTGCCTTGGTTTAAACTATAGAATCCAGAGTTTGCTTGTAGCTATGACAGGGAAAGAAATGTATTATTCATTTCCATCCTATTCAACAAGGGAAATAGAGAAGTTGACAAAATGTGGACTGGATGATGCTATCCTTAGCTAGAAACAAAGTTAGATAGATGTACACTTCTATCCAATGGCTTTTTGTCAAGTTGGAAGGCAGCCTGTTTACCACAAGGATTTTTTCTCCTAGACCAGTGATGGCTAACCTTTTTCTTCTTGCGTGCCAAAAATGGCAGCGCACGCGCTAGCGCGCACACACATGCCAGCACCCCCCACGCACACTGCACTGCGCATGCACACGTGCCCCCTTATGCGCCCCCACTTTGGGCCATTTTTCGCTCTCCAGAGGT
>JANHFT010005633.1:0-13234 GCA_032467955.1 Pseudoxenodon macrops
ATTATTTTATTCATATTTTATGCTTTGTTTTATTCTATTTTATTATTTCATTTATGTTTTATTTTAGTATTTTATTTATATTTTGTTTTGAATTTTATTTTTTATTATGTTTTGTTTCATTTTTTGCTTAGTCTTGCTTGACCTTTTTATTTTAATTTATTCCATTCTATTTTATTTCTCTTATTTATTTTGTCTTTATGTTTTACTTTATTGTTTTATTTTCCTTCCTGTCTCATTTTGTTTTATTCTTTCATTTTATTCTTTTTATTTCATTCTATTCTTTTCTTTTATTTATTTTAAAATTCTTTTTCTTTCCTTTTTTTCTTTTCTTCGTCTTTTATTGTGCCTTATTTTGTTTCGTTTTATTCAATTTTATTCTAGATTTTTTTTAAATTTTGTTATTTAATTTAATTTTTGGGTCATCCCGGAACTGACAACCACGGTTGAACCCACCTAACATTATTTCCCTTGCTAAGCGAGACAGTTGTCAGGTGAGATTTGCCCCGTTTTACGCCCTTTCTCGCCCCTGTTGTTAAGTGAATCACTGCAGGTATTCAGTTAGCGACACGGCAGTTAAGTGAATCTGGCTTCCCAGCTGACTTTGCTTGTCGGAAGGCGGCAAAAGGGGATGAGAGGGGAGGGATGAGGATTTTCAACATGGTCTGGCAAACTGCTAAATTTCCCTTTTGAATTAGGCTGCTTCGAATTCAGGATGGCACCTTAGCGGAGGTTGGCATCCAACGCGGGCTTTTTATTCTTTCTTTTTTTTTACATTTTCTATAAACAAACATTGAAATCTTTTTTTTTTTATTCTATCTTTTTAAGAATACAAATATTTATTCATTCTTTTAATTCTCTTCTTCCCCCCCTTCTTCTTTTCTTCCACCTCCCCCTGAAGAGGAATGACCCAAAATAAAATAATAAAATAAAAATAAAATAAAATAGGAGAGAAGAGAAACAAACAAATGAATAAAAGAGTAGACGCACACTCTAAATAAGAATCCGAGATGGTCCAGCGCTGTCCTAAAGGAAGAGAGGAAAATGGCCATTTCTTTTTCCCCCTTTTTTTGGGGGGGAAAAAGAAGATTTTTTCCTTTGGAAAGCAACAGATTTGGCCACATCTGGGACTTCTGGATGTTCACCTTTTGTCTAATCAGATCCCATCGTGCCAGCAGAGCCCCCCAAAAATTATGCATTATGAAACATGTGACACATAATATATGTGGCAGTATGCAGAATTCTATATATGTATGTATGTATGTATGTATGTATGTATGTATGTATGTATGTATGTATGTATGTATTTAGTCATCTTATCATTCTTGACAAATGTATCTTGTCTTTTTATGTACACTGAGAGCACATGAACCAAAGACAAATTCCTTGTGTGTCCAATCACGCTTGGCCAATAAAGAATTCTATTCTATTCTATTCTGATTTCACAAAAGATAAACATTTGGGAGAAGCTACCCTACGTATTATTCTTATTCCCCAACCGTTATCTTGGCAGTCATATTTCAAAAGCAGTAAACCTTCCAGCCAAGGCCTATTATTATTATTATTATTATTAAATATCTCCTATATTCCCAGAACTTATTGTTAGGTTTGTATTTCTCTTCTTAAAAACAATGAACTTCTGTGTTTGCGTTTATACATTCACTTTTGAGAGTCAAACAAGCAGGAAACAGAAAAGCAATTGGTCCAGACTCCAGGCTCATCATTCCTGACCAGAGTGTTGGCAGCTGAGTCGAACTTCTATTGCTATGCCAGCAGCATCTTTAGCAGCATAAAAACAGTACAGAATACAAAGTTAAGCTTTGCGGTCAAATGTAAAAAGTTGAGCTGAGAGCGTGTTTTGAACTTGACGCAAATACTATGTCACCTACCTAGCCAGGGTTGCAAGATTTGTGCTGAACAGATGCAAAGTCCATGGGCTGCTGCTAGGAGACCTGACTGAAGAAAATTTGTTGGCAGGACTGCAATCCACACAAACTGAAACCTTAATCTGCTGCCAAGTCTGTATTTTCTGACCAATTTAGTCTCTAATTATGGCAGCAACATGTTCCCACACATGCTTCTCCTTCAGGAAAGAATTGCACATGTCAGCCAAAACAGAAGTCTTGTCCATGAATAAAGGGTCCCTGCCTCTTGTTTAGACACCTTATCTGAACTGCTGAGATCAGAGACTTCCACAGCCCTGGAATGTTAACCAAAAGATTATTAATTTCCTTGAAGTACAATGTAGTCCAATAAAAAGGATCTGTTTGAGGAGAGCTATGTGGCAGTCTTAAGATTAGCAGCCTTCCAAGAGAAGGTTGCCTCATTAATACTTGCTTAATGACCCACTGACAACAATCTTCCCTAACTGATTGGACTACCGGCGCTTGAGCCAAAACACATCACGGTGTGGAATACCAGTTAAGTCATCACATCCTAATAAGAGTTTGTGTTGCAGGACAGCTTGTTACCTTTCATGCTGCAGTGAAAGCAGCTTGTGATTTCATGGTATGATTTTGTGAAGTGGCCTGCAGGACCAGAGCACTAGGATTGGCTGCTTATCTTCATTTCTGGCTGACTGTCTCATCTCTTGCCTATTTAAAATGGCATTCAATTTCCTTTGTGCCACACAACTAACGATGCCTGATGCCACTGCTGCTGAGTTTCGTTACCCTTTTCTTAGAAACAGTGGCACAGAAGCTGCGTCACAATTCTACCTGAATCACACACTGATAGTCAGTAGTCCAAAAATGAATAGAGAGCAGAAGTAGAAGTGATTTAGCAATACAGGAAGACCATCTGTTCAGTTTCCAAACTAAGTTCTCCAACTCAAGAAGGAAGCCTTATATACATGAAGTAAGTTATCTATCCCAAAAATACTCAGGAATCCTGCCTTTTATGTATGCTGCTCCCAAGGTTTGAAACCCAAGTCTCTTCTTCCAAGCCTTTAAAGGAATAGTCATGTGGCTATTCATTTCCTGTCTTCAGATCAATTGTACGGGTAGTTCTTGGCTTACAACTGGTTATTTAACAACCATTTGAAGTTACAATACAGTTTTAAAAGCTACTTAAAATGTCTCCTCAAAGTTACGACTGCCCCACCCAGTGATGTGATCGCATTTTGGGTACTAGGCAACTGGCTCACATTTATGACCAGCTGTGCTATGGCCATGTGACCACCATTTGTGACTTTTTTCCCCATCAGATTAATTTAACAACCATGATGACTCTCTTTACAACTGTTATAAAAACACTTGTAAAATCAAGTCTGGTCATGTAGTGATCCACTTAAAAACATATTATAACTAAAATTCAGTGGCCCATATGTGGCTATAAGTCAAATGCTATCTATATGTCCCCTGTTCACAGAATTGTTTTCTCTTATGTGGAAATAAGATTTTTGCTTTCTAGTTCCAACCCTGATGCCATCTCTGAGTCACTCATACTATCAGAATCACACCAGCATTACCACAATGCATTTCTTTAAAAATTTCCACAAACAAACTACTGGTATATGCTCTTTGGGTACCATTTATTTGAGGAAATCTGAGATCTGTATTATATATGCAATAGTTCAGCAACACAGATAAAAGTATCAACATTAAGAAAATTAATTCGGTATAAAACATGACAAATGTACTAGAAAGAAAAGAATAGGTTTTTGTTTGTTTTCTTTCATTAAGGGTGGGAATGAGAATAAAAGAAAAGTCTGAAACAGCTGCAGACAGATTATATACAAAAGCTAATAGATACTATGCTACAAATTAGACAAATAAATTGGAAATTTAAAAAAGGAAAATAATAAGTATAGGCTTGGAAACAATCAAACAATCTAGATTTTTTTAAAAACCAGAATAACCTCTCTCTCTCTCTCTCTCTCTCTCTCTCTCCTCCCCACTTCCTCTCCCTCTCACCAAAATCGCCAATGTACATTCAAGCAGTAAGAGTAAGACAAGTATTTGGGAGTCACATCCCCCAATATTTGTTTAAATATATTTTATTAAATAACCATATTATTTGTGCAATGTACTAATCCATAAATCTTGGTTTATAAATCACAACAGATTTTACTAGCAGCCTTGTACTGAAGTATCTATAGTCAATCTGGTGCTGGAAAGCCATCCATCTGGAAAGCCATCCCTCATATTAAGTTTTCCATAATGTTCTACAGAGCTCAAGAGAGTTTTGCTCAGGGGCTCCGTGAGAAGTTAGAATAAGGCAACTCCTACAGCTAAGCAAGACTGTTGGTAAAATGGCACAGAGAAGACCTACAAGCTATATCTTGCTACGTTCTCCCAACAAACCTGGAACTATCCTTCCTTATCTGTTTACTGGCTTAGTCTAAAATTGTTTTATTATTGGAAAATGGATTTTCTTTAAAAAATAATAATGTATGAACCAAATCTGAAAAGCACATTAGGTGGAGTTACAGCATAATGTTTTGTAATACCTTCTGAAGTGCAAAATCTGTAAATAAAATGCAGATGTCATTTATCACCAAAATTAATGAAACAAAGCTGGCAATGTCACGGCTGTGCATTTGCTTGTAATACACTAGATAAATTCATGTGTATCGCGTGCTGTGTCCCAAGAAGGAAAGGGAGAAAATATTCAGGCACATTAAAAAAAATATGGTGAAAACTGGTCAGAGTAAAAAATAAAAATAGTCAGAAAACAAATGAAAATTGGCCTCTTCCCCCAATGCTCTGAATTGCATGCAATCTGAAGGGTCATAAAAGAATTGAAAAGAAAGGGTGTTTACATTTCCTTGATGACTAAGTAGAATCCCAGGTGGTGGTCCTTCTTAATTGTAGTCAGGATATAACATTGTGTTGGATTAATTTACACTTCCAAATCAGTCTTTGAAAGGCAATAGGCAAAAACCATGAAAACCGAGAATATGTTGATAGTCTAATTTTAGTACAGCTAACTATTATTGGGGATATTTGCCTCTTCTCACACTCAAGTTGACATCATATAGATGTTGATACAAAGCATCTATCTTATCTGATATAACAGCAATATCCACATGTAATTACTTTCATAAGACCCCAATA
The DNA here is from genome assembly GCA_032467955.1 of Pseudoxenodon macrops. NCBI lineage: Eukaryota > Metazoa > Chordata > Lepidosauria > Squamata > Pseudoxenodontidae > Pseudoxenodon > Pseudoxenodon macrops. The sequence goes on from JANHFT010005633.1 coordinate 5,055, forward strand.
TTTGGAACTATTAATTATTCCTTGTTTCCGGTTTCTGCCTAGCATCAAAACTATTTTATGGAGTATAGAAGAAGTAATAAGCCAGCAGGGAGGAGGGAAACCACAAGGTATTTCATTAACACAGATATTCTTTGTTTCAGAAGTATTCAATTCAGACTGAGGGAATGAAGTATTGCTCTTATTCTTGTATGGCTTCTTAAGAGTTTCATACAGTTGAATATTGCATTCATGAGCCTCCATCCAACATTAATCAAGTAGATTTCTGGCCATTTAAAATTATGATTTCACCTTCCTTCCTTCCTATCACATTACACCAGGGAATCTCCCAGCCTTCCTCATTGATGTGGGGCACACACCAGCTGCAGGAAAAGAGAAAAAGAATTCTGCCAGCAAGCTATATTTTAGCAGCAGATGGCACTATTAAATACAAGCTATGTTGCTCAGAAACTTTTATACTGTCCATCTGGGTAGATCCAACAAAATCTCTGTAGAAAACAAGTGTCAGTTTTACCATGAGGAAATATCTGTGCAAAAATTGAAGAGCTAGACATCCCTCAAACAGTGGGAATAGCATTATGGCTGAAATCGGCAGTCAGATGATGGGTCTTAACCAGAGGTGGGTTCCTACCAGTTGTAACAGTTCTAGCCGGTTCCTTTGGTGTCTCCGTGGGCACCGCCATTTTGGATTTTAGATATTTTGGATAGTTTTTTTATTGCATGCTTGAGGAGCGACCCTGAGCGAACTGGCAGTAAAACAATCCACAACCCACCCCTGGTCTTAACCAATGAAATATTTCCAGAAAAAGGAGTGATCACGGAACTGCCCATAAGTACTCTGGACAAGTGGCGTCCAGAGTAGACCACAGGAACTGGCAGTTTTGAGGACAGCTGTTAATGGAGCAGCTGGAGTCAAGGGTTTCCAACTATGCTCACAGTCGTAATGTAGTTTATATGGATATAACAGTTTGCAGAGCCTCATTTCTTAATGAGGTTTAGAACTACCCATTTAATACTCCTCAAATATTACAGTAAGAATCTTCAGAATGGCAAATTCAATTGCATTCACTGAGTGAGTTTCCTTCAATCTGCAACAAAAGTAGTTTTTAAATATAAATTTAAAGACTTGGCAATTTAAAAAAATAAATGACAGAAGAATGAGTAGAGTGTTGTTTTTGGAAAGTTATAAACAGACTAAGTCTACATGGACTTGAAATGGGATTTTGAAATTAATTAAAAGAATCTTTTTTGTGGACTACTATATTGAATACTGGGGGGGGGAAACAATAGTATCGGATTTTGAGATTGCAACCTAGAAATAGCACAAAGGAATTAAATATTAGAATTAAAGGAGAACACGTTTTCATGCTTTTAACACAGAATGGAGTAAAATATCTTAACATTGGAAATATTGAATATTTTGAACAATGGACACAGAAGTTAATTTTAAGAGTGTCTGCCTCTATAAATAGATTGTGCTTATAAGATGTTATGAAAGAGGAACAAATCATATCTGACAAGATTGAGTCTGATTTAAAAGTGGATTTAGAAAGTGACAGGATATAAGAATGATATAGAAAAAGATGCTACATTGTGCATACAAAATAATCTGGGTAATGTTTTAATAGTTAAAAGGATTACACAAATAAGAAACCAAGAGAGTGGCCTGGATAATTTTCCTATATTGAATTTACAAAAAATTTAATAATACAAACATTATTAAAGTTCTGAAGACTTTTGTGAGAAGGGACAAGAAAAAATGAAGACATCAAATTCTAGGATGTTTGAATAGATTAAATACCAAGATTGTTAAAAGTAAAGGGAAAGAATATAAAATTAGTTGTTTATTCAATCAAGATTAAAATAGATGTTATTTCTGATACTTCTTAATGAACTTTTGCAGACCAGGATTGAATGACAAGGTTTTAATTATTTGTCTATAGATAAATGTGATATTGGATGAAGAAATTATTTATTCTATTTTAGAAGAATATAATAAGTTCTTAAAATTGTTTATAATTGTGAGGAAAGTTCTTCTTTATATTTTCTTTTTTGTATCTTATTTTTCTTTTTGTATTAGTCTTTTTTTACTACACTTTCTATCTTTTCCAGCTTTTATTTTTATTTAGTTTATATTTATTTTCATCTACTCAATAACATTATTATTAAAAAAGAAATGTACTTCATTTGGGCCAAAAGCAGTGGCCCCCGAAAATTAAACTTACTATCCTTTGTAGCTGCATCTTACAGGAATAAGCCATAAATTCCTGTTGCTTTCAATGAATGATTCAAAGACAAACTCAATGACAAACAATTTAAAATCGCTGGTGAAAAGTTGTATTAAGCATGGGACACAGCACATTTGTAATGTGATTATACATTGGAAATCCTCTGTAATGAGAACATGTGCTAGCTCTAACTGAACTGACATAGCGAAAGCCAATTTGTTTCAAGTTCAATATGCCTCTAGACCAGGGCTGTCAAACTTGCAGCCCTCGGGCCCGATGCATCACGTGCTGGTCCCGCCCCCGCCCGGTTTAGTGAGGGGGGGAAAATCCCGATACGTCACGTGACAACGCCGTAACAATGCGAGTTTGACACCCCTGCTCTAGACACACAACACGAGAAGATTCTTCCTTTTCATCTTTCCCTTTCTCATAAGCACACAGCAAAAGTCAAGCAAACAAAAAGCACTTTTAGACATCTCTAAAAGCATTTCTTCTAGACTTGAAATGGAAACTTTACAATTATTGCTTTGCTTGTAATAGGACTTCTATGATAATGCTTATGCATTTACTCAAGTACTCATTAAAACATATTACGGTATTGTGCACTAATGGTCTAATGCTGTTCCTAGACAACCCCTTCACTTCCTTGTACTTATATGTGTTCTGAAAGGATCCTATGTACCAATGTTTTCCTTGAAATGCTCTCAAATAATGCTAAATTTGAAAAGGCAATCTACATAGAATACACAGACCCATTTAACTATAATTAAAGCAGACAAAAAAGAAGCAGACAAACAACAAAGCACAGAAAAGACCATGGACTCAATAGTTCAACCCTGAGCTACAGATATTCCCAGGTATACAGATGTTAGATAACCATTTATTTGAAGTGGTGTAGGGTTTCCTGCCTAAGTAGGGGGTTGGACTAGAAGACCTCCAAGGTCCCTTCCAAATCTGTTATTTTATTCTATTGGAAGGAAAAAAGAACTAAAACGGCACTTTTTAATGTTATTTTATGACATATCAATAAAAGCAGTATCAAGCACTTTACCAAATCAGCACTACTTTTATTATCTTAACAGCACAGTCTTGATGGCTTGAACTGAGAAGCTACCATATCTGCTTATTGTGTTCAGGTACAGTGGGTCATATGTAGCTTGGAATATAAAATGAAGGAACATCTACTGAGAACATAAAGAATTCTAAATCTTTGTTCATTTTCAGAGCTGAATGAAGGTCGAACAGTTAGGAGACAACAATTTGAACTTGTGTGTGTGTGTGTGTGTGTGTGTGCTGCCTACCCACATAAAGGTTCAAAGAACAAGAGTAGAATACATTTGATCAATCTTCCTCGAAAACAGAAAAACACAAACTGCAATGGAAATTTTGCTGAATGGACAAAGCGTGGAATACCAGTTTTATTCTCAAATTTATTTCTCACTATTCAGGTAAAATGCAGCTTTCATAGAGGCCACCAACACTTTAGATATGAAATATCCAAATCAGAACAAAAATATAAATGGCACTAAATTAAAAACACAAAACAAAACAATTGGGAACAAGTATCTTGACAAACAACAAATCGATCTTGAAATCTTTTACAAGATACATAATATTGATCTATAAAATTTTCCAATTCAAGGCATTCCTATTTATTATTTTATGTTAATATGTCTGGCTTTCCTTGGATTTTTGTGATTGTGTTTATGATGGATGACTTAATCGTCATCATATCCTCTATTTGTAAACTGCCAAAAAACAACAACAATTACTTGGTACTCTTCTTACACTCTTCCTATTTTCTGATTGTTATATTAAACTGTGACTGTGCCTTTGACTTCATGTTTGGTATGAACAATTTCACAATTGTTGCTTCTTTGGAATACAAGGTTTTAGAATGCATGCTTAATTAATGCCCGATGATCTGTGATTTGTGACAGTGCATATTGTGAGTGTCACTTTATTTCATTTACTCCATCTGATGCCCAAACTACAATCCATCTGTGAGCATACCTTGAAACAGACTGGTGCTCATATTCATTAAAAAATACTCATAAACATTAAAGTCAGATCTACACTGCAACCATTTTGGAATTGGACCAAAGGTTTGGTATCACCTCAGTATGAAACATTGTATATAGCCTAGGAACATTATAATTGTTGGGAAAACTCATCCATGTTTAAATCTAATACTAAGCTCTAATATAGTTTGTCTGGCTATGGTTTAGTATGATGTTTAGACTCAGTCACTTTGTTTAGCATTATGCATGCACACAATTATTGATCATGCATCAAATATTAATTAAAAATAAATAAAGTATACCTTTGTATAAACACAGCTTTTATAGTAGTTTTGATTCAAAGTAGGCAGAGTTTTAGTCAAAATCAAAAGCTTGAATGGGCCCAGACATTAAATGAAGGCTAACCTCAGCTATAATATTGGAACAGATAGAAGGACAAAGAAAAAAAAGGACTAAGTTACAGTAGTGATGAGTGCACTGTTGGGCAAATGGAAAAAAAAACAATTTAGGAAGAATCACGGGAAAAATATTTATGAGTCACTTAGAAAAAAACATGAATTCATGGCCCATAACCCATTAATAAATCAAATCACTTCATACAAATGTAATGTGATTGTTTTCAATTTTTTTAATAATCTTCAGATATAGGTTATGTCCATGATTTCAAAATACCAGTCAAAGTCAATCTCTTTACAGTGCTTATCATGTAACAAACATCTAAAAACAAATTAAGATTTGTTTTAGGTAAATTGTCCAAACATACTTTAATTAAGCCACTCCCTCCTTTGGGGCATATTTTTGTAAAGAAGACAATTTTCTACCCCTCAAAATGTTGCAGATTTTGAATACATAGATTCTAGCCTCGATTTCAGTTGGATAAATTTAACTAGTATACTAAATGTTCTTTTAAAATGTATCATTTGAATTGCAGATTCATTGTAATTCAGTTCCAATAGACTCTGAGATTGTACTAATCAAGAGAACTGATATGAATCTCTCATATAGCTCTTCTCAACAGCTACTGGCTTACAGTACCATTCTAAGCGCCCCAAATGGCTATAAACCAACTTTAGGCTGATGGAAACTCTACTAATGTTTTGATGAACAAAGTACAAAAAAATGGAGCAATTAAAATATTTTTAATCTTCCGTTTCTGCCCTCATGTTAAAGATATGAAAATACTATTCTCTATGTAACTTTGTGTCTTCTTCTTCCTCCAATTCCTAATGGGATAACGAAGCCAACAAGCAGTTCTGCTTCGATTGGCACACTTCCACAACTTACTTTCAGCAGATAGTTGAAGTCAAAATCCTTACTGCAGGAATAAGCAAAAGGAAATTCCTGCTAGCAAAGATTATTTGAGACTCACCATACCCCCTTCCATCCTAGGAGGTAGCAGCACTCAGCCAAACTTTAAAAAGTTAAATGTATTTGAATCTAGTTATGTTTGGATGAAAGCATCAAAAAAATGCCAGAATGAGAGAGTAGATTTGGAAGGGTGTTGGTTTTTTTTAATCTAGGCAGCAGGCAATGGCGAACCACTTCTAAATTGTTGCCAAGAAACTGACATGGTTTCTGAAATCACCAGGAGCTGCACTTGACTCCAGGGAGACATTTTATTCTCTTTCCTCCTCTAAGTTATGATTGCTCTGTTAGAATCTGAAACTTCCTGAGGGACCTGAATTGAAATTTTAGGAAATGGAATCTCTAAATGGCCAATGAGCTTGTTGAAAAAAGAATTTTCTGGGATGACACTTTTGATTAAAGGCAAAATAATTCCATCAGGTCATAAATTTGTTTAGAGTTATGAAGGCGCAGGTTTGCGGGCAATCACAACTATTAGATGCACCTGTTCGTACCTGCCTTTTGAAATTCCAATTGATATTGCCTCCTCCTTTGCATAATTGAGAATAATGTGTTTCCAAGCATGCAAAGGGATTTGTGGCTGCAAGAACTCTGATTAAGCAGAAATGCATAGGGACCACTTAAACAAAACTAATATTTGTTTAGGAAGAAGAGCAAATAAATTACAAGCATGGAACTATATCAAGCAAACATAAAATTACATTCACTAAAGCACTTCATTAGATTATATTTAATTGTTCAAGCAATGATACCCGCTCTGAGACTTATCTCCCCCCCAAGTATGCATACTTTTTCAACCAGCAAACAGTGAGAGAGAGAAAGACAAGATCTACTCATCTTCATTAAACCCTATACAACCACTGCTATTGTGTATGTTCAAGGATTAGGATAGCTACTTAAACAGCATCCCAAATAAGGAACTATATTACTCAGCCCAATAAAGAGGATATCAGTTTGCATTAAAATTTGTATTTTCATTTCTTACTATATTTGTATACATAGAAGCATATTTACCATTTAAATTGTAATAATAACTACAATTTAAGTGGAAATATAGTAGATCTCTGGAGGAGTAAGTATTGGGACCAAGTGTGCAGCTTATGCTGCTTTTAAAATGCCACTGTAACTATTAATAGAGACACGGTGGCTCAGAGGCTAAGACGCTGAACTTGTCGATCAGAAAGGTTTGAATCCCTAGCGCCACATAAAGGTGTGAGCTCCCGTTACTTGTCCCAGCTTCGGCCAACCTAGTAGTTCGAAAGCATGTAAAAATGCAAGTAGAAAAATTGGAACCACCTTTGGTGGGAAGGTAACAGCGTTCTGTGTGCCTTCAGTGTTTAGTCGGGCACATGACCACTGAGATGTCTTTGGACAGCACTGGCTCTTTGGCTTTGAAATGGAGATGAGCACCTCCCCCTAGAGTTGGGAACGGCTAGCACATATGTGCAAGGGAACCTTTACATTTACCTTTAAACTGTTAATAGGTGACTTCAAACTCTCTCCTTTCTTTTCTTATGGGAAGCCGCACCATCTTTCATGTGTGTTGCATGTTAATGTATACCACCTTGACTTTTTTCATTCCCCTATAGACATGTCTGGTTCACATTATTTCAACTTGACTTGAACTGTGTAGCCTTCAAAGACAGAACACCTGCAAATAGAAAACAATCCTCACAAGAGAAGTCTACACTCTTGAAACTACATACATAGCTAAAGCCCATCGGCTTTAAGCATGTTAGTTGTCTCCACCCAATCTAGGATAGATTGTACACATTCTTTTTTCCCATTGCCATGAATTTCACCAGATGTCTTCTTCTCTCTATCTGGTTATTCTGTTATTCTGTCATGTGGATAACAAATGCAACTATTTATCCAAAGTCAGGCTAGTTTAGCAAAATACTATAAGATGTGGAGAATTAAGGTTTATCCTCTCTGTTACAGGTGATTAAACAGTGAGAAAGATAGCTGAGCATTGCTACTACATTAACCCTACACTACATAGTAATAATATTAGTATAGCACTTCTTGTGAGAACTGATGTCAGGCCTCCCAGATAAACCAGACAGGAAACATGACTAGATGAATTAAGTATAACTTGCTTTAAGACTAGATCAACAGTATCTTGCAAGTCTAAAAGTACAAACTTCCCACTCCCACTTTTAACAGCTTGATCCATAAGGGTCAATTCTTCCTAAATTTCTTTCATTGTTAAACCAGTGATGGCTCCTGACTCTCTTGTTTGGTTGTTTCCTAGGCAGAATTTCTTTTCCTCATCTCCCAAGATCATCCACGCTTTCCATTACATCCAGTTTGGTGTAGTGTTTAAAAAATAAGAATAGAAACTGGGAGACCATGAGTTCCAGTCCCATCTTAGACACAAAGGCGGCTGGGTGACCTTGGACCAGTCAGTTCCTTTCAGCATGTCTAAAAAACATGGCTTGCCTTTGCCAATAAAACTTCAGGGACTTGTCCAAGCAGACAGCAAATGTAACAATAGGATTCAAAAAATAGGATTCATACCTCACACTGCATCTGCCAGGAGTACTTGTATAAATGGGGCATAGCATCC
>JANHFT010005634.1:35514-45774 GCA_032467955.1 Pseudoxenodon macrops
TTTTTTTACACTTGCTACCTTTGCGGCATTCCCCCCCCCGCCCGATCACGTGCTCAAAGTTCAGATGCTTGGTGATTGGTTCATAATGATGACGGTTGCAGTGTCCTGGAGTCACGTGATTCCCTTTTGCAATCTTCTGAAAGGCACAGTCAAGGGGGAAGTCAGATTCACTTGGCAACCGTGTTACTAACTTAACAACTGCAGTGATTCACTTAACAAGTGCGGCAAGAAAAGTTGTAAAATGGAGCTAAACACATTAACAAATGTCTCACTTAACAACATAAATTTTGAGCACAATTGTAGCCGTAAGTCAGGGGACTATCTGTATTCAGTTCAGTACGCTTCTTTGCTTTATTCCTGTCTACTAAGAGCTGCGGTGGCGCAGTGGTTAGAATGGAGTACTGCAGGCTACTCCTGCTGACTCCCGGCTGCCTACAATTTGGCAGTTCAAATCTCACCAGGCTCAAAGGTTGACTCAGCCTTCCATCCTTCTGAGGTCAGTAAAATGAGGAACTAGATTGTTGGGGGCAATAGGCTGACTCTGTAAACTGCTTAGAAAGGGCAGTAAAGTAAAATAAAGTAAAGTAAAGTAAAGTATAACATAGCATAGGGTAGCGTCGCATAGCATATTATACTAGTAGTCCAATTCTTCTTCAGGCGATTCTGATGCCAACTTGTTAACCAACCTTTGATATTTATTTTGTCATCTGATCGTTATAATTCTGCTTTTTAAGAAAAGATTTCATAACACGGCTGATGGGCCAGTAACACCATCCAGAGTTTGGGTGGCTTTGGTCATATTGAAGTCATCTCTAAGATATCCTCTGTGACAAGGATCTTAATGTCCTCCTTTTTTTTATTAACGCCATTAGACTTTGAGAAATTTGCAATTGTTTATTCACTTGGATATCCAACATTGACAAAGAAGAAAATGGTTAGATCACCTGAAAAAAAGCAAGACGTTGTCCCAGCTCTTGGCCTGTCAATAGTCATATCAATAAAATTGCTGAAACTAAATGTTTGGGCCTGGCCAATGCTTAGATGGGACACTGAGGAATAAAGATATACTGGCTTGAATTCTCTAATGGAGGAGAGGTGGGAAAGACATACGGGTAATCCTCAATTTATGACCACAATTGAGCCCAATATTTCTGTTGCTAAGTGAGACATTTGTTAACTGGGTTTTGTCCTATTTTACGAACCTTCCTTGATAAGTGAATCACTGCAGTTGTTAAGTTAGCAACACAAATGCAAATATTTCCATTCATGTCTCTCTCTCTCTCCCTCTCCCCTCCCCTCTGTCACACACACATAAGGAAAGAAGCTCCATATTATTTCTATCATCCTCTTCTAGTTTTCCCTGGCCACTATACAAGAATTCTTATGTGATTGCTTACAATTATTGGTGGGCTTAGAAGGAGGGAGAGAGAGAGAAAGAGGGGGAAAAAGTTAAATCTCTTCATGAAATGGGTGCTCTCATGCTAGGGCCAGACTTGAACTTCCAGCTTCTGCAGATGCCTCCTGGGTAGGATTTACCCAGCTCTATGCACCTTTTAATAGGCTTCTTTTCAAATAGCGCTTTTGATAATGATGCTAATGAAGAATTAATGTGTAACAGGGAGACTTCCCTCCTTCCCTCCCTCTCCATACAAACGAGTTGAAACCAAAGCTTTGAGGGGAGATTACTTGCCTCCCAGACAGGGAAAAAATAATTGGTCACCTTGGTTAAGACTTTTCTTCTCATGCCTGAAACTTGCCATTTCCTAGTCTCCATCACATTTTTTTTTAATATAGACCCCAAATATTTAGTCATGCGCACGATTCCTGTCACAAACTTTAATACGGTACAAAATTGTATTTCGGGGGATTTAGTCAACGCTCATTCCCTCACATTTGCAAAGAGGGAAGGGTACTTTGTTTTTCTGAAGGATGGCTGGATGATGCTAGCCAAGTCTCAGAGTTTCCCTCCACCGCTCAGAAACTGAGCCATTCTTGCCGCCCCTCCCTCTCCATTCAGAGCAGACCACCCACCCAGATAGGAATACACAAACCACATGGGTTAGGAATGTCTGCTCAGCGCCCAAATCAATATCAGCATCACAGCCTTATTACTTGAAGAGCCTGGCTTTTAGCACAACTCATTTCTTTCCTTTTTAAAAAAAATATTTTTTAATTTTCAGCCCCCAACCCACCCCATCGCTCATACATGATTCCCCCTCCAAAAGAGGGGAGGAGGGAGAGAGAAAACGTCCAGCGAGAAATCCTTTTTAAAAGGAATGATGTCAAAAGAAATATACCCATCCTTTCTTCTCCTTAGGAGAGACCTCTTGCTTTCTCACATCTGGATGGGAACCTGCAGTTGACATCTTAACCACGCAGATCCGGAGTTACATTCTTCCCAGCCTATAATAGAAAATTGTCATTTGTACCACAGAAAGGGAAAGTGTGGTATGTTAAAGAGCCATACTATTGTTGTCAAATTAAAATCAGAAATGTTCCATTCTTGCAATTATTTGAGGAACCTTTCTAGCTTATAAACATAATATTGCTTATGTCTTATAACATGTAAATTCAATCCTATACATCTCTGCTCAGAACTAAGTTTAATGGATAACAACATGGAACTGATCACGAGATGCTCTCAGATATTGCTCCCATTTTCCCATTCCATTCACATCCCTATCATTCTTCACCATTGGGCACCTCAGCTAGTATCCTGGAAACTGGCTTACAATCTGGAAGGCACATGTTGTCCTTATTATTCCCTGAAGTCTACTCAATTTAATTTGTTAATTGATGTGCTACATACAACACATTACATGTAGTCCTCGACTTACAACAGTTCATTTAGTGTCCGAAGTTACAATGGCACTGAAAAAAGTTCACATTTTTAAGCATTGCAGCATCCCTCATGATCCTGAGATCAAAAATTCAAGACACTTGGCAACTGGTACGTATTCATGACAGTTGCAGTGTCCTGGGCTATACAATCTTCTGACAAGCAAAGTCAATGAGGAAACCAGGTTCAGTTAACAACCATGTTATTTGCTTAACAACTGCAGTGATTCACTTAGCAATTGAGCAAGACTAGTGATAACAGTCGGAGAATGTTCTCTAGAAGAACTTGAGGCTGATGGAGCTGGAATAAAGGAAACAACATGGGCATTTTATTTTATTCTGGCTGGAATCCAAGAATGTTTTTCCTCCATCCAGACTCCACCCTGACATCAGTTCACGTTTTGCACTACATCTCTGATCAAGCACAGGGTGAAGATATATAACTGAGCATCAACGCAGGACACTTCCCCCCCTGATCTAAGGGATAGCTCTTTTAATGGTATCATGAGGACATTGAACAGGACAGGGGAAAAACTGAATTCTGTGGCTGAGCAGGAAAAATTATTTCGCCTTTTGCCCAGTTTAAGAGGGAGTGAACTGAATTGGCTAAACAGAATTCTTGAAAAACAAGAAAAAGCACAACATAATCAACTTCAGTGTGAAATTTCAGGCAAAGGATGTTCAAATAGGACACATTTCTCTGTAGCACTCATTTTCTTACCATGCTGTTAAATCATTTGAATTAATTATCTACCTCAAGCTAATGCTGAAAGAGGCATTCTTGAAAACACTTGGCAAAGGACAAGTTAGGGTTTGGATTTACAATGTATGAATTGTACTCCTGAAGGATGTTTTCAAAGGGCTGTAATGTATACTATGTAAATAAGCAGTAATTACACCTCAAAGGACTCACCCCTTTATGAGTTGTATATACAATCCTTATGTCTTGATATTACCCAAGTTCTACACTATTACAATTCCACTTCCAATAACTTAATTATTGTAATAATGTGGATGTAACATAGGTAGCTTTGATACCACATAGATGAATATTACATTTTGCCTTTGATATCTCCAGTCTGCTGCTTTTCAGATGTGGAATTTTGGGAATTTCCATCCCAATTCATGTGAAGAGTACTAAACTGGCTATTTAAATTTAAGACTCCAAGCCATGAACATAATGGCCACCCCTACTCTTATCAATTCTGGTTCCACACCTTCACTTGACAATCAAGATTGCGTATTCATAAACTTGTGAAAAAATATATTATTTTCACTAGAAAAGGTCAAAAGAGTACAAGGGAAAAATAGTGGTTTTTAATACAGATTCTGAGCTCCGGTTCAGATGAAACACTACAAGAATATAATGTAGTTGTCATAAAGTTAGACCTTGTGCTACTGTATATCATTTTACCAATCCTAAATGATCAATCTTCCATGCAGCTGAGACTTAATTCTTTGCCAGAAAATAGGACTATTTGAAATTAATTGAAAAAGAATTTATTTTGTTTCAGCATACAAAATAACTAAAGTAAATTGTTTTTTTTAAAAAAAGGACACCACTTACCAGCTCTTATTCTACCAGAATTTTGTGGAAAACACTCTTCACTTTCAATACACAAATGCAGCTGAAATGTGTTTATTCCATCCTCATTCTCATCAAACTAGAGAACTAACATTTTATAAGGATGACTGATGAGCTACATGCAAGTCAGAGTTAAGAGTCTACTGTAATTTCAGTAATATTCCCTTTACATAGTTAACCCCTCCACCCCCACAAATTCTGTACATCAGCTTCTATTTTTTGTGGCTCAAAGGACTTATTTTGCCTTTTTAAAAACAAAGAAAAAACACATGTCCAGTATATAGTCAAAGTTATGTTGGCCTGTGCTCCTTCCAACAATCTCTCAAGAGTTTTTGCCACAAAATTTAGTTAGAAAAGTCAACATTGACCCCTCCCCCAAAGCACACATTTTGTGCTCAATTGAAATGAATTGTGTTGAATGTGCACTGTTAAAAAAAGTTGAAAGACAGCCTTTAGATTTTCAAACATTTCATATAAAAATGCTAACAAAAATGTAAAAAACCCCACTCAAACATCTCCCGCCGCGCTCCAAGATCACATCATACGCCTGATGTCAAAAGATTTCAAAAACTTCCCATCCTAACAATTGCACATTTAACAGTTGGACTTAAAAAAGAACATAACATTTCAAGTATGTTTCATGCCAATCATCAATAAGAGTCATAACATTACTGAAGAAAAGTACACTTGTTCTTATGAAAGCCTTAGATAGACTTCCGTAGTTTAGGTCAAATATTTTAATTTAAAAATAATTAAAAAAAACCACATTCTCACACATACATACACACATACAGAAGGAAACAATTTCTTTGGACTTAAAGAAACAACGTTAAGAATTCCCATGATTATGAAGAAATAACCTTACTACGAACTTAATTTTTCATACTGCAACATACTGTGCACATAGAACAAGGAAATCCATTATATGTTTCTGCAGGATGATTCTGTAGCAACAGATGACAATCTGATAACTAAGCAGCAATTGGATATACAACAGCCTTTCAAGCACAGCTTATTTTGAAAAGGCTAACAAATCCTTCAGATCCAAAAGTAGTCCTTAAGCAACATCTTCTATCAGGATATCACTTGAAATCCCTACCGGTACTTTAATGGCTTCAGTAACAGAAGGCCTCTTTTTCTGCCCTCTTTCCTTAAATGGAGTTTTACTTTTGTTTTATGAAATCACTTTTCTTAAAGATTAAAAAATACTTCTGAAAATTAGGGCAACAATGTTAGTAGATAATTTCATTAAAGAAAGATGTTTCTGTTAGATGGCTGGTTTTTTTTTTAAACCATCATTTTACCATTAAAAAGTTTAAAATGGTATGACAGATAACATTTTGGAAGAAGTCCAATTATCTCTGAAAAAAATGGAAGGAATACAAGTTCTCAGGTGGTCCCTATAGCAATACATACATGAATGTAATTTAAAAAAAAACCACATTTATTCGTAGTATGTATTAATTATGCAATTGAAATTAATCTGATTAACTAGTTAATTAATTTAATTGAGTTAAGAGCCCTATTACAACTGAATGTAAAGTATGGAACAAGTAATGAAATTTAGAAATTATTTTCAGCGTATTGGTCATAAATAGTTCCAAATCAAGGACTCTCCCTATATATATTATGAAAACTGAACTAGTATTCCTCTTATTTATGGCAAACATCTACTTGTAATGTTATATTTGTTTCTAATATAACCTTAAAACAGATGCAGAAATGTTGATGGGAAAGCAATTCTGAATTGGGATAGCATATTAGTACATTTGTGTTTTTTTCCCTTAATAAAAGTTCTACTAATTTACTGACTATATAGTCTAGGAAGTGGTTCAGAATCCTGTTTCGTTTTGTTTTGTTACATATGTCCAAAATGAACATGTTAGTTATAACCTGGGTAATCCTGCTACAATAGACTGAGCATTAAAAAAAAAAAAAAAAGACAGATAGAAGACTATTCTGCCTTATCCCACAACCAGTATCTTATTTTGGGGAACAAACAGAAACCAAACAATGCAGGGGTTTTTTTCACACTGTACAAGCAAAAGGTCAAGACAAAGTGGCATCAAAGCAAGAGTAAGGTCAGAAGGCCTGTGATGGTGGTGTGCTGGATCCAAGGAGCATCCGTCAGACACAGGACCTTGTAGCGTCTGGTAGTGTCATTCCCTCAAGGACGTTTGAATATGCATATGCAGTAATAAATAGATCAGTTATGTAATAAGGCAGTGTGTTGAACATGCATTTATCTTGTGGCCTGGAGTACCACAGAGAGAGACACATGATACCATACACATTCATTAAGTGTTTTTTTTTTTTCAAGGCTATCCAGGCTAACTCTTCCAGAGCATTTCCTTGGTGAGAAAAGAGCAATTCGCTGAGGCTTGTCATTTTTCTTCTCCTTTATCAAGAGATGATGAACTGGCTTTAACAAAACAAAACAAAAATAAAGCTGAAGAGAGCTGTTGGGGTTTTTGCACCAAGGCTGCATCATTCTGAATGTTTTATTATTTTTTTTCAGACTAAAAAAAAAACAACCCAGCAGTTTTTAATGCAACCACAACTGATGTCCTCAGGATGCTCCAGATGTTTCCAGGTAACTCTGTAATTTTCTAACTGTGGTTTTGTCCAGTGAGCAAAGGTCAAAGTCAAAGGTAGTGTTTGTGATGTGAAAATGTCCCGTTTCTTCTATAAGATTTACAATCTGTCATTCAAAAACAAAAGAAAAGGTTAAATTTAAACACTTCTGATCATCACATCTGTAAGATTTTCAGATAAAATGTAGTACTAGCTTGTTTCTTTGTCCATGGGCCCTAAGCATGATACATGAATGCAAACAATAGCCTCATGTTTGTTATAACCTTTTTTCTTCCCTACTCAACCCTTTTTCAAATGTGTTGGAGATGACAATTATAATAAAATATATTGTATCAGGTGGTTTTAAGCATTAAGTTTCATTTAGAAGCCCTTTCTCCCTCTTCCAGTCAAGAACTTTTTAACTGAGATGAAACCAACCTAGATTTTTGCATCTTGTACATGCAAAGCACACGCTCTGCCTACGCATTAGAACTATTCACCAATAATCTTATACTGCTTA
The DNA here is from genome assembly GCA_032467955.1 of Pseudoxenodon macrops. Taxonomy (NCBI): domain Eukaryota; kingdom Metazoa; phylum Chordata; class Lepidosauria; order Squamata; family Pseudoxenodontidae; genus Pseudoxenodon; species Pseudoxenodon macrops. Next base: position 43,032 of record JANHFT010005634.1, read on the forward strand.
ATTTGAGACTGCCATACCTCAATGTATAAGGCAGTGTGAAACTATAGTATGAAATGCGCAAATATTTATACGCTCATTACATCCAAGCAGGCAGCCATACTATAAATAAAATAAAAGTGCAGGTAGCCCTCGACTTACAACAGTTCATTTAGTGGCAGTTTGAAATTACAACGGCACTGGAAAAGTGATTTATATACATTTTTCACACAACCATTGCAGCATCCCCATGGCCGTAGGATCAACCTTCAGATGCTTGGCAACGGAGTCATATTTATGATGGTTGCGGTGCCCTGAGGTCATGTGGATCACATTTTGTGACTTTCTGATAGGTAAAATTAACGGGGAAGCCAGATTCACTTAATTTAACAACTGCAGAGATTGACTTAACAACTGCATCAAGAAATGGGTCAAAATTCACTTAGCAACATACATTTTGGGCTGAACTGTGGTCATAAATCAAGGACTACCTGTATATGCTTTTGATACTTAAGGAATAGCAAAACCTTAGAACATTTTGGACTGAAAGACATAGAAATATTAAGAGCTATACTATTAAGTGAGCAAGATGTAAGCAATTCTGGCGAGACAGACCAACTGAATAACCTGGAACTCTGTAGTATTAAGTCTATATATTTTCACCCATGTAGTTCCAGATCAGCAAGAGCTAATGAAAGGTTTAACCAGTCCACAATGTGAAACATATAGCATTACTAAAAATTAAATGTCAACCTGCTGAGAAGCACCATGTTTAAAGTAGACATTCATTTATTTCTGCTACACTGATTTATATAGGAACTTTGGCTCCAACACTCCATAGCTTGTGTCGAAGTAATGAGTTAGGAATGTAATTCTAAAATATGCTTCATTTAACCCTAGCTAATAAACCAGCCCAGGAAGATTTCTAGAAAAAACTTTCAGAAGTATTTTTTTTAAAAGAGTGATCTATATTTGATATGCCTTCCTGTGATACTCTGCCAAAACAGGGCTTTCCATTAACTCCCTTGATAATAAATTTAAGGAATTCAAAAGCTGTTAGGAAGTGTTAACAGATGCATTTTTAAGCAATGCAGGACTCTTTAGAGGGATGAGAAATGAAACTTCACTTTGGTTTGATTACTATCTATCCTTTTTAAGCTCCTAAATAAAAGCAGCATGAATACTGGAAGCCTGCTCTTCATAAGGGCCTCTTGGAAATATAGTCCCAGTATTACAACTGAGTGGGATGAATATTCACATTTAATAGAGGTGTAGCTCAAGAATATAGCCAGAAAACCTGAGGGCTTTTTCTGACCACCTGCCAAAGGAAACCAGATTTTTATATTCTTAATCTACTAAGACATATTTGGCGGAAAAATAAGATAACAGCTGGCAAGATTAACAGTTTTAAAATCACATTAAAAGTAATTCAGCTGAAGATGTAGGATACAAAGTCCAAGAGAGTTTTATTTGCTTTCGATGAAGTAAACTACACTTTGTTATTTAATATAATATACAGTTCTGGTTTCCTTTTAATTTCACTGCAATCAATCTGGCAGCAACAATGTAAATGCTTCTACAACAGAATGTATATAAAAGGACTGGTATTAGCATTTTAGGTAATAATTATTTTCATTTAAGTGTTTAAGAATAGGAAAAAAATGTCTTGTAAATCTAAATGTAAAGCTAGTTTGGTCTAGTGATTAAGGCACCAAGCTAGAAACCAAGAAACCATGAATTTTCTATGGTCATGTGGCCAGCATGACTATATGCTAAGGAGCATGGAGTGCTGTTACCTTCCCACCAAAGTGGTACCTATTTGTCTACTCCCATTTGTATGTTTTTGAACTGCTAGGTGGACAGGAGCTGGGATAGGTAACAGGAGCTTACCCCGTCACATGGTGCTCAGATGTCCAACCAGGACTGTCGACTTTCCAGTCAACAAGCCCAGCATCTTTAATCACTGAACCATCACACCTCCCAAAGATGGGATACAAATCAATAAATTATTTATAAATACTAAAAATAAAAAAATGTCTACCTCCTTAAGTTATTTATAAAAAATAAAGGTGGAACATAAATGAATAATAAATAAATAACATATATATATTTTCCTCTCTTCATATTGGAGTCTAGAATAGCTTCAATAATGAGATGAGCAAAACATAAATTTAATAAATAAATATTGGGAAGAGTTAGCATTGATTATATGATATAGTATACTGATGTAATTCATGATAATCTGCCATTTAAATGATAAGATATCAAGTGAGTTAAAATCTGAAATAGAAATGCATCATTTTCTGATTTAAGAGTCAGCTAAAGTTAATATGTTATCATAATAAGAGCTGCAGTGGTGCAGTGGTTAGAATGCAGTACTGCAGGCTACTTCTGCTGACTGCCTGAAATTTGGCAGTTCAAATCTCACCAGGCTCAAAGTTGACTCAGACTTCCATCCTTCCGAGGTGGGTACAATGAGGAGCCAGATTGTTGGGGGAAATATGCTGACTCTGTAAACCTCTTAGAGAGGCTGTAAAGCACTGCAAAATGGTATATAAGTCTAAATGCTATTGCTATATTAAGCCTAGCATTACTATACTTAAGGGGAGCTAGTCATGGGCTTTGATTTTAAGGGCTTTAGGAACAGTAATTGAGAATCACTTCAGGCATTATGACTATCCAATGACTATTGCAATTCAAGGTGCTGGTAGCCACTTTTAAAGCGCTCCATGGCATTGGACCGGGTTACTTACGAGACCGCCTTCTG
>JANHFT010005634.1:46111-59949 GCA_032467955.1 Pseudoxenodon macrops
CAGATGAATACCTGGTAGGCAGATTTTTTTCCCTATTTTCCTCCCAAAAAACTCAGGTGCGTCTTATACTCAGGTGCGTCTTATACTCCGAAAAATACGGGTACATATAGTATACAAAATGCTAAAGGAATAATTAAGAAATATTTTACAAAGTCACATATAAATGCACGTACACATTTACATCTTACGTAGATGTTGATTTCAATTAGGTTTTCTGGCTAAATTTAGATTCTAATGTATAGGAGCACAATTAAAACTTTTTTTTTCTATTTACCTTATCACAATCACCATTCTTAATCTGTTTTTCAGATTTACTTTGTTTTATAGGACTCTTTACTTCCAGAATCTACAAAAATGAAAAGAATAAATATTTAAGGGCATTACAAATTTAAAACTGAAATGTTTTAAACTATGGTGGTCAAATGTCTTTGTTCTGTAAACAGATTTAAAGCCAATTTATATATCCATTATCTCCGGTTATATACTGTACCTTAAGAGCAGTTTCAACCAGTAATTAAAGCAACAACAAACTAATTATAAATAAATTTAAACATCGAAAAAGACTTTGGAATTATCAACTAAGTGAATAGCAGTGGAAGAACTTTCAGTAATGATTCAGTAACATACTGTGTCTAATCTAGTATCAACTCTTCAATTTATTTATAAATAAATGTGTCGTATTTTTAGAAATTAGTTTTAAAACAAGGTCATGGCACTTGAATTTTGTTACTAAACTTCTACAATTCCAGAATTATATCCATATGTTGAAGTCTCTGTTTTGCACATAGTTCTTCTACGAGCAGGGACCTACCATTCCCAGAACAGTTTCATGAGCATTGATCTGCTTGAGCATTGATCTAGAAGTATTCATTTTTCTACTCAAGTAAAATCAATAACTTTAATATAGTGAGTGCTTAATAAGTGTCAGGAATACAGTCTCTTTTGAAGTAGTCAGACGATAACAAATGTAAGTTACACGAAATAACAAGAGATTGTTGTTGACTACATTGATTCATGCATACACATGACATTACTTGAAAAAGTGTCATTTGCTGACTTTTGGTTATTTAAAAAAATAATAATTTGAGCTAATTTTCACAGAAATTGGAAGTATGACTGATTTGTAATAATTGAATCACAGATGATTTTACACTGTGTTTACTCTAAGAACAGATAGTCCTTGATTTACAACGATTCATTTAGCAACAGTACTGAAAAATGTGACTTGCAACTAAATTTTGCCCTTACAACCATCCTATAGCATCCCCATAGTCACTGATCACAATTTGGGTGTTTGGCAACCAATATGTATTTATGACAGTTACAGTGTCCCAGGATCATGCGATCACCATCTGTGACCTTTCCAGCTGGCTTCTGATAGCAGTCAATAAGGGAAGCCAGATTTGTTTAATAAATACACAACTTACTTAACAACTGTAGGGATTCGCTTAACAATTGTGGCAAAAACGATTGTAAAATTGGGTGCCATTCACTTATAGGGGATGTTTTATTATTATATATGCTGCTTCTAAAACATTACAAGATAGTAAGCTAAGGGCAAGCAGATTGGAAATACCTGATGATGGTAAATGTGATTTTACCGAAACGTTGTAGTAATAACACCTTTAAACTTACACGGGAAAGAACCCGAAAAACAAAATACCTGCATATATATATATATATAAATAAATATTATGCACCTCAAAGTAAAACATAAATGTATCTTTACACATATCTTTGGAAGGGTTACCACCACCACCCGAAAATATTTTAGGCTATAAAGCAAATTCAACAAGATCTGCACAAACTGAAAAGATTCAGGACTAATTAACACTAATCATTTATAAAACTAAAGAAGGCTCACAAAGTTGGGAAAATAAAAATGCTTACTGGAAAAAATTGGTATGTGCTCATACCAAAACACAATACCTGGTTATTGTTGGTTTTTAATAAAGGTGGAGGATCGTGGTGGAGAGGTGAAGATGCAGAACTGCTATCACTGTCGCTTCCATCACTTAAACTAACCCTGAGCAAAAATAAAAGTGGCAGAGGGATGAAAAGATAAGAAGCAGATAGATTTTGGTCAATACACAATTGAAAAATTAAAGTATTTCTAATGTACAAATTATGAACACCTTATATTATATATTTAAGACCACTACATCTTATCCGTTGTGGCTAGAGTTTTACATTACTGATAGCATATTAAGACAGCAGTCCACAATTTTTGCAGCTTAGTGGCCCGGCGAAAGGGGAACCAGGCTGCATGAGTGGTGGGTCAGCGTGCACGCGCATGTGCACACAACTCAACTTGTGCAAGTTGACCTGCAACATATGTGTTGGCCTGCCGCTTGTGCAAATTGAGCGGTATGTGTGCGCATGCCAGTCACATAGCCTGGTTCCGACTAGGCCATGGCCCATACAGGGAACCCCTGTATTAAGATACCAGAGGTAAGAATCAACTTAAAGGAATTAAATTTAATCACTAGCTTTCCATTGCTATGTCAGCACATCAAGAATTTTCTTATGTTTGAGAATACAGCTTGAACGTAAAAAACAACAGCAACCAAGACCAGTACAAGCTTCAAAGTATTAATTCGCCCATGCTTAATAATTCAAATCTGTTAGCCTGTTAAGATATACTATATATTCTGACATGGCAATTTTAATTAAATAAATTATACCAAAGTGACATATTTCACTTTATGCATAAGATACAAATTGAAACTCTTGATTCAAGAGACAGGGATTTGTTCTCTTCAAATGTGCATTAAATCACCTACATCATTTCAGCAATTTTTGTCATTTATGCAACAACAATAATATCAAATGATATAATTTTCCATTACCATAATATGAAATTGACACAAATCACTTAATTTGCCTCATTTGCATAACGATGCTGTTATATAAATTGCTGAAGATAAAATAAATTCAACTTTTGGGTGGAGGATTTTTGGGAGGTGTCTTGTCTGGATTGTCTTTGACGCTATGATGTCTATTATTTGAGGGGTATGTCACACAGACATTTTGTTCCTTGCATCCAACAAAATCAAGTTTCATCGTAGTTTGATCAGAAGATAAATAAGTTCTGGAAAAAGATGGGGGTGTAGGAGATGACCAGGCTGAGTCCAAGGGAGGAGTCAAATGCCTCATCAGTCTCAAGTTCCTTCATGCCCGCAAGAGATCTAACTCCAGCCCACCTTGATCTCCATTGCCAGCGGAAGCTTGCAATAAACTTTTATACTCATTTGAACTGCCTGGATTCCTGATTTCCAGTGCTTGACAGGGTATTTTGCAGACGGTAAGGGTGATGGGAATAGTACAGTCTCCATAGTATTTTAAAAAGAATGAATGATGGGTTTGGGGAAACACGGCCTTATTCTGAAACTAAGAAAATGCAGACTCATTCCTTGTAGTATAAACTGTAACTATTTAAGTCAGTGGTCCCCAACCTTTCCGGCTTTGCGGAATGGCAGTGGTGGTGGGGAGAAGGGATAGCTCTGTGAGTATAGCAGGCGAGCACAGCTCCATTTGTGCAAATGGCAGGCACTTGCCCGCTGCTTGTGCAAATGGGGCTTAATGTGTGAGCATGAGCATCTGCCACTTGCACAAGTAGAGCTGTGTATTCTCGCACTAGCCCACTTGTGTGGCCCAGTTCTGAACCAGCGGTAATGAGCTGCAATGCAGCTCAGAGGTTGGGGATCCCTGATTTAAGAAAGAAAGAAACAAATATTGTTTTATCCTGGAGAGACAATGTTGGAAGAAGTATATTGGAGGAAGCTCAAAAATAGTATTTTCAAACTAGGGAAATAAGAAAATAGCAAGTGCAGTTTAACATACCTATATGAAGCATAGGTAAAAACTGGGGCAAAAATTATTAATTTCACAGATCTCTGGCTATTTACGTCCTGATATTTAACCCCTGCTTTGGCAGGAATTAAAATTAAAACCTCCTTGAAAAATGTGTGCCAAATCAAGGGGTTCCCACTGCTGCCCTAGATACTTTCTCTCACAGTCAAACCATTTTATTTGTTAGGAAGTTACTATCTACTCCAGGGCTGTCAAATTTGCCAGATGTGTCATGTGCTGGCCATGCCCAAGACCGGTTTAGCGAAAAAGTCCCGATATGTCATATGACACTGTCGTAACAATGTGAGTTTGACATCCCTGACCTACTCACTCCTTCAAATAAGTCTATTTTCCATAACTCAAGACCATTGTTACATGTCCTATGACCCTGGGATGACAGAAAATTGGTCATAGCCTTCTTATATTTGAACATGACTATGCTGCCCTTTAGTTGTTTTTTCTGAAAGCTAAAACTTTATTTAGTCTCTGCATATAGGACTTAATTCACAGTAACCCTGTTGATCCTCGCTGTCCTTGCTTTACAACTGTCCCAATTTCTCTGAATTGTACTGAAATTGCAGAACTGAATATAGTAGTGAAGAAGGGAACAGAATGGAACTATCCCATCTCATGAAGTGGAAATTGCTCTTCAGTTAATGCAGTTCAAAACCACGTTTGCCTCTTTTTTTGCAGTCACATTATATTTAGTGTTTAAGTGTAGCTTCAAAGTTTTCCACAAGTACTTTTACAAAGCCAGATGTTCCCATCCTATAACTGATAATTTAATGTTCTTTCCTAAGATAAAAACTTCCAATTAGCCTTTGTTAAAGTTCAGCTATGTTCAACTTATTTCCCTGATTTCTGAAATTCACCGTATATGGCCTAAAGAATTAAAAGCACAACATACATACAATGAGAGTGAGAGTGAGTGAGTGAGTGAGTGAGTGAGTGAGTGAGTGAGAGAGAGAGAGAGAGAGAGAGAGAGAGAGAGAGAGAGAGAGAGAGAGAGAGAGAGAGAGAGATTGACTATATACTAGAGTGTAGGGTATCTTACTCTTCTTTCCTGCCATGCTGAGCTTTTAAAACAACTTCCCAGATTCTTTCCTAAAATGTTTAAAATTTCCTTAAATCCCTGCATATTGTTTTCTTTTCTAGCATGCAGTGTTTTAATGATTCTAACAAATATTTCTGCCATCTAAAAATCTAAAAAAAAACCTCTTGACTATCTTTGGCTTGTCTTAGGCTGTCAAATTATCTGGAATTTATTTTTCTAATTCCTAACCTGCGCACTCTACTTCCTCCGTGAGTATTTATAGGTCTCTCCATCTCAGAGTCATTGTCATTCTCATCTGCTTCATCAGATTCATCTTCATTATCATCAGAATGCAGATCTTTCATTATAGACCTCAAAGGACCTAGTGAATAAAAACAAAAAGGGACACAGTTCAACAATAGGAATTCACATGAAGCCTATTTATGGTTAGCTTTATAATAAAACAAGTTCTAACAAAATTTTTAAGAAAGGAGAAAGGAGGATCTGATCATTAAACAAAAGATGCACTGCTTGGGGCAGCTTATGAAGCAAATGCTTAAACAAAAGTAAATTTATTCAAGGACCAGTTGACTTAAAACAGGATTATTTCTGTCAACAAGGCGATTAGTGTTTTAAGTGTTTGCAGAATAAGCCCCTTGGAATGTTAAGTAAAGCAACTTGGCATTCGACAGAACCAAATGGATCTTTAAAACAAAACAAAGCAAAATAAGATGCTATAAAAGACCCTTCAAGGTATCTTATACTGGAAAAATCTAAAGAGGCCACAGTAACAGTACATTTTGCTAGACTAATCCGTGTATTGAAAGTCATAGTCTAATAAATCACTGTGATTACAAGTTGCTCTAGCCAAGGCATTCTTTGTCTGCCTGTTTTTGATCTACTTAGAATATAGCTGTCTTCTTTAGTCTAAGGTCAATATCAGGTCAAGCCAGCTTTTTGCGTGCTCCTATGTATAAAGTGTGTCAATTCCAATAGAAGAGACCTATTTTTATCCAAGAATTGGATAGAAATCCTTCGCCTCCTACACTAATGAAGTTGTATTAAATGAAAGTTCTACAATTAGATACTTAAAATGTGAACATATTTTAATAACATTAAAGACATTTACATAGAAGCATTAGTTTCCAGAAGAAAATAAATATATTTAATCTGCTCAGAGGTTGGGAAGCAAGAAAAAAACACACCTTTGAGCTACTTTTTGAGCTAAAGCTCTAAAAATAATTCTGCCACTAAAATACAACAGCAACAGCTTTACAGAATAGTTTAATTCTTAACATCATTATTAGTGGTATTGTTAATTACAATTTGATATGCTGCTCTATGCCAAAATAAAGATTGGCTGTTGTTAAATTACTAATTGTTTTATTAATTAATTCAGAAAGGCAAAAGATCTATGTGGTCTGAAGAGAAACGAATTAATTAATTTATGTCCTGCCTTTCCATATGTTCAACATAGCTAAAATAAAGAAGCACAAAGACAAAATTTAAATATATAAAATAATCACAATCAGGGTTTCCTGCACGATCAAAATAATTGTTAAAATATAGAAACAGGATAGATTCCAGTTATGTGTGGGAATTATAATCCAAACTAAGGCTGTAGTTATTCATTAAGAAAGTATTAAAAACTGCATGCTACCCTCCAAAACTAGATTTTTTTTTAATGTGGCTTATAAAAGCTGTATAAAGAACTTGTTTTTGGTAACCCAAATTAGGTCATGTTTTAATGGATTTACATCATAGTAATTAGCCAATTTTATACTTTGCAGTAAACCATGGTTCTTTGTGTTTGTTTAGCACACTGTGTCAATCCAGCCACTGTGGCTAAACCACAAAAAGTTGTTTAACAAATAATGATTAAAACAAATCATGGGTTAATGCAATGTGAGATGGAGCAAAGTTTTCAAGTAACAGCTTAACTTAATCTTGATTTCATTCATTTCCAAGGGCGTCTCTGCTTAAAAGAAAAATAGGTTGCTTTATTTTGTCTCCATGTGGTTATTTCTTCATTTATATCCCATCTTATTCTTATTGTTTTGCATAAGTTGGCAGTGAACATACTTAATATCTTCCTCCTTCTATTTTCCTCATAATAACGATCCTCTGCCAACTCAACCCTTTGTAAATTACTGGTACTTGTTGTTTATACCAGAATAAATAGGCTAGTACAGTAAAAGACAGAGAATTAGAGATCAAGTATCAAGATTTGAAAAGTTGAAAGATTATGGCATAAATCCGTGTGTTGACAAAATGTCCTCTATCAATTATAAAAGGTCACATTGCTTGGATCCATTCATATACTCTGCTGATATATTATAGCATCCTAGATTCTTGGGAAGAAGTTGATGTACGTGACAGCTAACAACAGCTAAAAAAACTGGCTTCATATTATTGTGTACATAATAATACAATGGTTTGTGATACTGTCATAGAAATTATATATATTTTGAATGTTGCCTGAAAAGCAATAATGAGTTGGCAAAGGAAGAATTTTCTTATAATCATTGCAGGAAAAAAAATGTTTGAAGAAATTTAGAAATAGCAACTGATGAAAGAGCTGAAAAAAAGCATTTTTCCTTTTTTTTTTTTTTTTGAAACTAGATTCATAACATTGTACTATTTACCATTAAAATGACACAATGGGAACTCACTCAACTATTCAAATATAAACTACAATATGTTTTTGCATATCTAAATATGAAATATGTTTTTGCATACAGTATCTAAATCCTAACTTCCTGAGAACTCCACAGTCAAAGTTCAAAAAAGCTTTGAAAAGCTATTTGTTCCCTTTTATAAAAAATAGTTTTTTAAAGTTACAAGTTATAGGTTCTTCGGGTTACTCATTTCTGCAAAATTTAAGACAGATAGACCTTGGAAGGATTACTTTTTTAAATGAAATTTATCATGCAAAATACATCTTCACTCCGATTATACCACTGTTCCGTGGGCTGCACTGGCTGCTGGTTTGCTTCCAGATGATTATTGATTATTACCTTTAAACAGAGATGGGTTCCTACAGGTTCTATAGAGTAGGCAGTAACTCTGCGGTGACGTCACGGAGCCGGTTCTGTCGGTGGCTCCGTGGGCGCCGCCATCTTAGATTTAGCTTCTGTGCATGCGCAGAAGCTAGTTTTCGACTGCCGCACGCTCACGCTTTGTGCGCACGCTCGACGCACGACCCTGAGCAAACCGGCAGTAGGAAAATTCAGAAGCCACCTCTGCATTTAAAGGCCTGCATGGCATGGGTCCAGGTTACTTGAGGAACTGTCTCACCCAGGCGTGGGTTCTACTTACCTTGGAGTCTCTCTGGAAGTGTGCATACGCATGCACGTGCTCGTCACTTCCAGATGAAAACCCTCTGAGCATGTACAGAAGGCTTTGCACATGCGCAGAGGGTTGTTTTTCGGAAAATTTTCAGCCAAAGGACCAGTTCGGGGAAATGTCCAGCTGGCCATCGCTGCCGTTTCGGCGAGCAGGTGGAAATTCCCGCTACCGGTTCTAGTGAATCGGTCCAAACTGGCAGCAACCCACTTCTGGTCTCACCCCAAGGGGACCCAGCACCAGCAGAGGAGGCACCTTGCGGACCCCGTCACTCAAGGAGTTTTTGCTGGCAGGGTCCAGGAGGTTCTTGCCCTTTGGAACATCTTATCCCCTAAGATGAGATCGGCTTCCACCTTTCTGACTTTTCCTAAGGAGATGGAGAACAGATGGCCTGGGACCCAATAGGAGAATATCACACTAGTTGGTAAATTAACCAGGCAATCCCACCTCCCACCCCTGCTCCCTCTTCCCCATCTTTTAATATAATTTTATTTGTGATTGTAATTCAATTTTAATTGTTTTAGAAAAATTTATCTTTTATAGTTTTAATGCTTTTATGGCTGTAAGCCACCCAAAGTCACTTTGAAACAAGATGGCCCTCAAATAAACCAAATCAATAAAGAAAGTACTTTTTCATTTCAAAAAGTCCTGTCTTTATGCAGCTAAGCTGCTGCCATCTTCTATTGGGACATAGCCTGATTAGTTACCCAAAGTAACTAGAAATACAGTTGATTGATTTCTGAAGAAAGGTATGATGCTGACTAAAATTTAACTACTTCGGATGCTAACAAGTAAAACGTAATGATCTAGGAATTACCACAGCACAATGATGCTAGGATCAGCCTAGAAGTGGGGAGAACGGAATTCAAATCCCTACCGAGCTATCAGGCTCTTGCAGGTAGTCCTGGACTTACGATCATAATTGGGATCTGAATTTCCTTTGCTAAGGTTAAGTGAGCTCTGCTTGATTTTATGACATTTTTTTGTTAAGCGAATTACTGCAGTTGATAAGTGAATCACGAAATCTTTGTGTGAATCCAGCTTTTGCCCCACAGTCTTGGCTTATCAGAAGCTGGCTGGGAAAACTGCAAATGGTGAGTATATGACCCCCAGATGCTGCAACTATTGTAACTACATTCCCGTTGCTGAGCCCTCAAATGTTGATCACATGACCCTGAGGATGCCACAACAATCCTCTAAGTGCAAGAGCTGGTTGTAAGTCACTTTTTTCAGTGTTGTTGTAACTTTGAATAGTGACTAATGAATGGTTCTAAGTCAAGGACTATCTGTATTATGATTCATTATCAGTTGAACATATTTTGCATGGATAAAATGAGAGGATAAAGGTTCTTAGAGCTATCCCTAGTAGGATGACAATCTATCTTTAAAAATAAAAATAAAGATGCCATCCTTTTTGCTGCACGCCCAAGCACTTGACACACACACCCTCCTCCTTTTTTTAATGTTACCTTGCTGTCGGCTGTTCTGAGACGGTGTGAAACTGGAGCTAGAACTGGAACTTGAACTTGCAGGGCTGGGTTGCTCGGACTTGGAAAAGAGGCAATGTGGCAGAATCAAGAGAAAATAAAAAACACAAAATTAGTTCATCTGCTTGCTCAAAAAACAAACAGAAACCAAATACAAAGAAAGATGCAGTAAATGGTCACAATTACTTTGCAATGAAGGAAGGAAGGAAGAACACACTTTCCCGTGATTACTCAAAAGGATAAGACATTATCCACTGTGGGCAAGCTTTCTTTTTCATCCCATACACCCGTGATGGCGAACCTATGTCACACGTGTCAGAAGTGGCATGCAGAGCCCTCTTTGCTGGCATGCGAGCCGTCGCCTCAGGTCAGATATCTGTGGTGTTTCTTTCATGAGCTTGTTTCCCTGAAAACGACGAAACAGAAGCTCACAAATCTTACCACTTGCAGCGCTGTCGATGTTGCCCCCGCCCCCCACCGGCCCGCTGGCCTTCAGGTCTCTGCTGCGAATGCGCACATGTCCGTGCATGCACACGTCTGCACACATCTACACATGCTCATGCCTGCACACATTTCCTCATGTCTGTGCATGTGTGCACATGTCTGTGCATGCACACATCTGTGCATGTGCATGCTCGCTCGAACATGTCCAAGCATGTCCACACATGTACATGTTCATGCGTGCATACATTTCAGTTTGGGCATGCGCACGCGCAGTTTGGGCACTCAGTGCCTAAAAGGTTCGCCATCACTGCCATATACGCTAGATGGAAGATACATTAATGATTTTGAAGGCAAAAGGCATACCATTAAGAGTCAACACAGAACAACTATGCACAGACAAATTGCAAACTCATTTCTTGCATGCCTACAGAGCTCCCAAATAATATAAAAGGTACTTCCTAAACAATGGTCCAGCAATAAATTGTGAATAGGTCCAATTTTGGTTAACCTTTTAATCAAATGATCAGTGAATTTGATTTAGTAATGCCATACCAGCCTGTTAGTTGGACCTTTCAACTACATTTGCTGAAAATCCTCCAGATATCCAGCCAACCTACCTGGATAATACCCACTGGGAGAAAGCTTTAAAATGTAGAATGATTATAGGCAGAACTGTAGAATGAATGAGAAACCATGACACAGGAAAAGGCCTATATTTTCATTAAGTTTGTATATTAAGAATATTATTCCCACAGCTGTCAAACAACTTTATAATAATCTGAAAAGATTGTGCATGAAGATGCTTAACTTAAACAGGGAATAGAAATAGGACAAGTAGGACAAAATATTGCTGCAACAAGTAATTGCAGCAATGTTTTGGTCCACAAGAAAAATGCTCATGATGCTGTCAGGCTTTCTGAAATACATGGAAGAATTTTAGAAGGAAAAATCTGCAGAACATTTTATGCCAGCCTTGTGATCTTTGCTGGTTATGCTAGGGTTAAGGCTCTGTGTGTGTATTTATGGTGACCTTCTTCCAATCAGAGTAGAGAATAAAGATTGGAGAAGGTAAAGGACCTGATTGGCCACAATGAAAATAGCCAGCAGATTTAAAACTGTAAAACTGTTTCATACCAAGTAGGTGGTATGAGGATAATTCTTACATACTGTAGGAATATTTATTGCATTGCATTGTATCGTGGGTAATACAATATAATAGCACAAATTCCACTGTGTATAACCATATATACCAATCCACCATGCTGATAATTTTCAGAGTAAACAATATTATGGAAAGTGAGGAAAAGAGAGGAAACAAGAAAAGAACATAAAGGTAAGAGATACCAGAAAGAAAACAAGTCTAATTAAACTTTCATTATAGCCTCTATATTTTTCTATACTTACAAACTACGCTTGCTTTTACCATATTCAAGCACTGGTTTTTGTTCTTTAAAATTCCCACCTCTCTTTCTGAGGATTTCATCAACTCTATCCAGTTCCAAGTTTCTTGGTCCTCTTTTTCCTCTCAAAACATTTGTTCCTTTTTCATGTGTTTATTTGCTTCTTTTCTACTGGTCTTTTTCACTTTTCTTTTCACATTCATTTACAACCCCTTCATTCTTGAACGTATCTCTTGTTCTACGACACATTTCTTAGGCACTCAAAATTGCATTCAACTTATTCCTCAGCAGCCCTTGCTCACCACAAACATATTTGCCCGCAACAAGCTGCCTTCCTATGGCCTCTCCTGGTCCTCCCAAAGCCCCCTGAATAACCAAATTACTTCTCCTAACTAACTATTCATGGCAGGTCAGTTGGTCTGGGCAGTGAGGCAGCAGGACCCTTGGGGAAGCTGAGAATTTTGATGGCCAGGTGACCAGTAGTGATAGGAGTGTGAGTTGGTTCTTCAGTTGCCACTTAATCGGCCATGTGGTACATTCCCCACTTAGGCAGCTCTTCCCCCCTTTTTCTATGTGAACTAAGTTAGGACAGGTTTGACATTGTGCTGGAGATCTCAGGGCAGACATGTTTAATGGCTATCTTGTATGGTGGCATGCAGACCGCAAAAGTCAGGACTGGCAAAGACTTTTTAATAAGTTGGTGGCCGGTGTATGGGGTAGGTTTGGTTGAGAGCTGCCTGCTGCTCTCAAGGGTAGGTTGGTAGAGGTCTCTGCCTCACTGGCTCTCTGGGTATCAGACCTCCCCTGATGGCCCATGTGAAAGCAGGGTGGCATATCTGTTTGTGTGTTAGAGTGGAAGAAGGTTTGAGAGTTGGTTATTGTGAAATGGGGGACCTGCTTGCTCAAAAAACAAATAGAAACAAAATACAAATAAAGTTGGAACATGGAGATCAATGGATGCAGATGATGGATCAGGTATTTATTTATTTATATTTCGTATTTCTAAACCGCCCATCTCCCTGAAAGAGGGGCTCTGAGTAGTGTACAATATAATATGACCGATAAATAAAAAAATGTATACAAATTAATATTAACATTAAACTATGGTTAAAATTTTAAATGATAGAATAATGACAATTAAACATTAAAAGGGGAAAAAATCCTTAAATGACCATTTAATGTTGATTACAGGTGGGTATGGGGCTCTCAAGGCACTAACCAGCCCTACGGTTGCAGGGTCTTCTGGGCCCCACCCCCACCCCCATGCAAGGCCACAGAGTCAAGTTTTGACTCCTTTGTAGAAGGTTGAGGGCTTTCCTCACTTCTGGGATCAGGATGTTTCACAAAGTATTTATTGGCCGGATGCCCTTCCTGACACCTACATGCAGTTTGCAGCAATTACTCATTGCTCCCAGAGAGAGAAATATCTGCCGCTACCTAGCATTGAACTCACAGCCTCCTGACTGTAAGGCGAGAGCTCCACCTCTAGGCCACCATGCTGCTTATATATGTCTAAATAAATAAATGTTACCTAATAGTTATTTTTTCTCCCAGATAATATTCATTTGTCCAAAATGCATCCCTGGTTCTTCCATTATTATAAATCACTAGAGCGGTGATGGGGAACCTTTTTCGTGTCAAGTGCCCAAAGTGTGCGCACCCCCCCAAAATACAATGCGAGTACCCCACGCATGAGCCCCACACATGAGCCCCACACACGAGTCTCATCCTTGTGCATGTGTGCATGTCCCACATGCATGCACCCCCTCACCCACTTTTGGCTTCCAAGTTGGTGCAGGAGGCTTTCCACGCCCAAATGGGGCACAGGGGGGCACGCATGTGTAAATCCCAAAATGCAATGCAAGCTCACATGCGCTCTGTGCATGCGCCCCATGCATGTGGGTGCACATCCCCACATGTACCTTGCGCGTGCATGGCAGAGACCTAGAGAACAGCTGGCCAGCAGGAGGCACGCATGTGCAGTGGAACTGGGCTAGGGTGATGTCTGACATACCCGCAGAGAAGGCTCTGCGTGCCACCTGTGGTACACATGCCATAGGTTCGCCATCACGGCACTAGGGCATAAAACACACTTATCAGCAATCTATGAATTCCTTTTATACATATAAAACTTTTAGATGACATCAATTCATATTTTTGACATCCGTTTTAGCTCTTTCAATTACATCTATTCCTTTACTTCTCCATATCGTGGAGACAGCATCCAGCATGGGTATTCATCCTGCCCGTTGATTGGACTGAGTGGGTCTGAAGATT